>JABWPP010000050.1:78662160-78817919 GCA_016920855.1 Puya raimondii | reverse complement strand
GGTACTAATCTCACACTAGAACCTTGCAATTCGCTGAAAGTTCAGTTAATTACCAGTTTGTTTATTTATTTGAAATGTTTCAATAGTAAAATACTTTACTTTAGAAATTAACCATTTCACAAAAATGATCAAATTACTAATAACCCAATTGAGTTCCTTATTTCATTGAGCTGTCGCCTCAAAAATTTGCAAAAATACATAGATAAGTATTACACATGCATGCCATACTACATACAAAAATCATGCACACTGTAAATTTGCATAATAAACAGCTAAGCACTTTTACAAGGGATCACAAAAAAGCGCCTTATATTTAAAGCAAGATTATTTTAATATCGCATCAGAAATTACAACTGAAATGGAAGGAATTAGTCAGAATTATTAACCTATCATAAACCAAATAATTTGCTAATATCTCTTGGAGTGCTTAAGAGTCCTTCTTAGACAACAATATGTCGACGTCGTACTTTCGGGTATCTCTCGCAAAACAAGTGTCTTTTTTATTCCTTCAAATAATTGAAATCAAATCCATGTTATCAGATAGAGGAGACATAGTAACTCTTATGTACACATAGTGATGAAAAGAGATTGCTCTCTTAATGCACTCCCATAATACCACAAACTACATAAGCTATGTCAGAATTACGTAAAGATTGATTTTGTCATTCAAGCGAATCTGTTGAATTTCTATCGCTACAAAATACTAATAATAATATGTATCAAAAAAGAAAAATGTCAAGGAGGATAATGGAGACGGAAAAATGTAGTTGTTCTTAGCATAAAAAGCATTAGAAAATTATGCATGTTAGAGTATGTTGATAACCACTGAAAGATTGTAACTTGCTGACGTTGTCACAAACACCAAAAGCAAACAGACAAGACAAAAACAATGGGATTGCATGCTGTATAAAACCTTCTATACTAGGGTAAGTACTGTTTTTCTATTAATGCAATCATCCTGAGGATTCATCGAAGAATGATAAATCATCAGTTTTTAAAATTATTCCAGAGAGATTGCAATTTAAGATGGATAATTGCAGTTACTTCCTAACAAACACAGTTAGACTAAGGAATTATGCACAGCATATAACAAATGGTTAGTCTAAGAGTTTATCCATGTTATTTTGGATCATTACTTGTATTTACAAATGCCCCAAACTCGCTTAAACTACGGTAAGGTCATTAAGACAATCATAGTTACCCGAGCGCCCCCATCACCCCCACTGTAACCAAGTGTGCAACAAACAACCCACCAAAGGAAAAAAACACATAGAACAACTCACAAGATGGGACATCAAACCACCTGTTTAATTCGTAGGTTGTGTTATTACCGCTCCCACACCAAACGGGCTCATTCAAGTAATTAACAGCAATGTAATCAACCAAAAGAAAGACCAATTGATACCAAAACAACGGATAACCAACATGCAAAAAAACCCAACCAAAAACGTTTAAACACACAAACAAAATTCAAATTCAATAAGACTCAAACATAAAAAAAAAAAAGAACACAACCCCGTGCGCCCAAAACTACCACAGTAACCCAACGACACACCCAAACAAAAAACACCACAGCCACACCAAACAACCAACCCAAGCAAACAAACGCCACACCCACCCCCCCCCAACCCAGAGACCTCATTAACACCCCCCCCCCGTCACCCCCCTTAAAGAACCCTCCCCCCACCACCCCCCCAACCAATACCCCCCCCCCCCCCCCCCCCCCCCCCCCCCCACACTGACCACCACCAACCGTGCCCCCTCAACCCCCCCACACCCAACCAGCCAACCAAAAAAGCAACAAAGCCATCCCAAACCAGAAGTCAAGACAAACCAAACAAAAACCACAAACAAAGAAAGACAAAAACCCCAAAACAAATACAACAAAACAAAGAAAAGACAAAAAGAAAACAACAAGCAAAACACAACACCTGTGCCACCCAACAAAGACACAAGAGCCAAACACAAAACAAAAGAAGGGGAAGAAAGAGAACCAAAAAAAACAAGAAAACAACATCAAAAAAAAAAAAGAAAAAAAGAAAAACCACAAGATTAGTAGGTTGAGAAAATTGAGGATTCTCTGTACGAAGCACTCGGGTGAAACTATCATGCAAAGAGGAAATCTCAGAGCTAGAAAGAATTTGAGATTTAGCTGTCTCAAATTCTGGGGGTAAACCAGCAAGAAAACTCATAACCGCCATTTGCTCGCGTTGGACCTGCTGCACTTTTACATCAGGACTAAAGGGTAACAAAATATTAAGCTCTTCATAAACGCGTTTAAAATCCATAAAGTAGGCTGTCACACTACAACAAATTTGAGTTTTAGCGGCGATTATTTTTTAAATTAGCGGCAATTATAATTGCCGCTAAATAGTTTCGTGGCAATTGTAACAATTGCCGCTATTGGTAGGGTCGGTAAAAGTTATTGTGGCATTTGTTCCGACGGTTGGTAAAAGTCCAAATAAATGCCGCTAAATACTACACAATAGCAACTATTATAAATGCCACTATAATTAATTATAATTGCCACCAAAGATATAATAAATGAGATTTATAGTGGCAATTGCAATTAGCATTAAAATACTTGATCACAACTAAATATTCCAATGAATTGAAATATTAAAAAATAGTAATAACCAAAGAGCATTAAAAATGTGTATAACAAATAGTCTTTACTCTCAAATTACAATCTCAATATTCAAATTAAACTTTGAATGTGTTCTAGCAACAAAGTACGTGTTCAAAATTTAGTTAAAAAAATAACAAATTCTAAAAGACACTAAACACTTATAATCTCGGAGAAATCCCAAATTATAAATCCTCAAAACTCATTGCTCCACTTCGAAAGCTTGCTCAAGTCGATGACAAAGCCCAAAGAACCTGTTTCAAAAGTAATATTTTTACAATTAGTGATAAGAATAAGCAATATAAGTAAATCATCATCAAAAGCTTCAACTGTTCAAGCAGATATAGATATCAATTTATGCATTACATTTTGACTATAAGTTTCAATTCTCACTTTACACTATGTGTCTTGTACAGGTTCTCTAGATTTCCATGAGCCACATATATACACTGGCAGTTCAAATCCAAAATAACTCAATACAAAGATGACAGAAATGCCAATTGCCAATCATTCAAATAGTGTTATAAATCAGCTACTTTGTCACTCATCCACCAATCAATCGAAAGACTTTTTAAGTTCAACTCCTAATTATATTTTTTTCCCAGATTTATCTGTGTAGTAGGGAACAACGTTACCAACATTAGCATAAATTGGACAGCAAAGAAAGTTGAACAGGAAACTCTGATGTGCCCGACTTTCTCTTCTATTTTACCTGAACATGGGTATATGTAATTAATGCATGTTGCAAAAGAACAATGGAGGACTCCTGAAGAATTGAAGTCTTCAACATGACAAGAAAATTCAAACTCTAAACAAGCAAATAACCATACTTGAAGCACCTTATAACAGATCCATTGTCAAGAAAGACTGAATGTCTTTTGAAAAATCTAAAAACTGAAATAATTAGAAAGTCAGCACCTCAGTACTAGAGAGCAAACTAAAGAATATCACACAACTCCTTTTCCATTTTTAGCATCCACATTTATTCAGATCAACTACATTCTGTACAATTTTTTTTTTCCAAATTGTTTAGTAGGCTCGCATAAAGCTAAAGAAGCATTATATGTTAATTTTCCTTCTTCGGTAGAGCTTGAGGCCTTAATTTCTCATTTACTGAATAATAAAAGATGTTCATAAGAGCAATTTACAAACATAAAATGGTCAGAGTACATGAACTAAATACAAATTTGTATTAGGAGTAGAATATGCAATTCTTGCACGAAACAGAGAGGAATAGCATTAATTTCAGGTCATGTCGAAGAAAAGGTAAAATAAAGAACAAATTCTAGACTTTATTAGATGTGAGAATAAACTTATTGTGACAGTGGCTATAGGAGTTGTGAAATATCTTGTTGTGATAATAGAAATGAAGTATAAGAAGCTGCAAAAGAGATTACTTCAAAGTAAAAAAATCTATATAAAAGTCATTAAGAAAAAGTACCTCAATAGGCAGATCAAGATGTATGGAATGAACTAGAATAATGAGTAATGTGTACATCCATATCATGATAAGAACTAGATGCATCAGAAACCTGTTTCATGAACATCATGAGAATAAAAATAATCGGTTAAGATAACAAGAAAGAATTTTAATAATTTAAAGTAATTTGCTTCCAGTATTGCCAAGCACACTGTTCTAAGTAATTTAGTAGCTCAAAAATGGCCTACAACTACATAACAAAAAACTTCAATAAATAAAACTCTTTTACCTTTCCTTGGGATCGAGAACAACAAGATACCGTATCTTCAGGAAATCTTCTACTTATAATTGACCTCATCATTGCGACTTCAGCCTCTAAACGTGCTTGATTTTCTTTCATAATCTTCATCTCCTTCACATGATGTTGCTCCATCTGCTTAATTTCTTTCTCCAGCTCTTTTATTTTCTCAAAATCCTTCGAAGCTGATTGATATAAGGAACCCGGAGACCACAAGCTAGTGGGCGTCGGACCAAGTCCTAATCCACGCACTTGTACATGCCTCTCCTCCCCAATTACTTGGGAGTATATATCACCTTCCCAAGCGACATGCCCTTTATCATTATGTTCAATTAAGTTTGGTAGCTTTTCGATCTTTTCCATCATCAAATTTTGCACATTATAATGCTAACAATCATTTTAGGTATAAGACTTCTAATGGAACATAGCAAGTCCTACCTTTACTGAGGTGACCACTGATCTTTTTAAGTTTTTAACTCAATTAAGCACAAGACATGCATCATATTCAGCTATTGCACAGCATAAACCACACCACACCTTAATATATTGCTTCCTAGAATCTATTGACAGGGCCCTAGCTATATGGAATATTTTGCTTAAGGTTTAATGTAAATGAATACAGGTCTTATTCAGAATGACAAAATCACAAAACTATTACAGGATTATATTCTCCTTAGTAAAAAATCTTACTACTTGTCATTACTTATGGTTTCGGAATCACCGTCTCACCATAATAGTTCCAACATTCAAGGAGTGAAATCGTCACTGTAGTACACTGAATTTCAGTGCATCGTACTGAACTTCTACAAATTGTAGAGTTCTAGTGAGAAAATGGCATAAGAGGCTATATGTGAGGCTTTGGCCAAGTTCGGGACTTGTGCGAAGTGTTTTCGGCGCAAAAGAGGCGTGAAAACGGACTTCGATAAGTTAAAACTGCAGAATTGGTAAAGTCTGCATTGGATTCCGGTATGTGAACTCTAATACCGGAATTGGAGCTTGGTATACCGGTATGTGAAATGGTATACCGGAATGCTGTGTTAAACCGAGAAACCTAGCTCTCGGGTTTGCAGAATTTTCGGGGTATACCGGTATGTGAAAATGGCATACCGGTATACTGTGTGCGAAACAGTGAAATCAGCTCTCGGGTTCTGCGGAATCCCTGAGGTATACCGGAATGAGTACCCGTATACCGGTATGCAAAATGCACATACCGGTATACAGTGCCCAGTTTTGGGCTGGTTGTTGTGTTATTTGTGGAGAGGGGCAAAATAGTCTTTTCACATGACTTGGGGGTGTATGAATGGCTGAGACCTTCTCCCCCCTCCTCATTTGTTTTCCTCTCTACTTCTCCTCTCCCTCTCTCTCTCACTTTCTCTCTCTAGAGATCTCTCCAAAAGCTTGGAGAAGTGGTGGATTGATCTTGGAAAAGGCTTCCAAAGGAGAAAAGAAGCTTCTTGGTGCAAGAAGGAGCTTGGGGATTTCGTGATTAAGGTTAGTACCTCACGTTTTGGGTTCAAACCTTGGATTTAATCCTTTGAAATGAGGTTTTTGGGAACCCTTGGCAACCTAAACCACAAATGGTGGTTGTTTGGCCACGAAATCTAGGGTTTGGCTTGCATGCATGCAAACCCTAGGTAGAATGAGGGCTTTTGCAATGAAGGGTTCTAAAAATATTTGGACCTTCGATAATTGCAATTGAGGCATAGGAAATCATGTTGGAACACTTGATTTCGCATATTGAGATGGATTTAGGGTTCGTAATGAGTAACGAACCATTTTTCTTGTAGAAGCTTGGGTTGAAGCAAGAACTCAAAGCTTGGACACTTAGGAGCTTGAAGAGTACAAGAAATTGGAAGCTCTTAAGGTGGGTTTTATGGTTACCGAAGTGATTAGGTCACTTCCATGTCTAGGGTAATTATCCATTTAAGAACAAAATGGTATATATATGTGAACCCTAGGACTTGCATGTTGGCAATGGTAGAAATCATGATAGGTAGAACAATGAACTCCTATTGCATGATGGATATTTCAAGTACAATTCAATTATTGATACTTGTTGCATGGTTGCATGTGAGATTTAAACCTAGTGTCATTGAACATAGGTTGGAACATGTGAGACTGAAACCTAGTGTCATTGAACATAGGTTGGAACATGTGAGATTGAAACCTAGTGTCATTGAACATAGGTTGGACATGTGATTGGAACCTAGAGTCATGGAACCTAGGTTGGCAAATGAGAAAGTAAGCCTAGTGTTAGCAAACATAGGCGAGGCTTAGTGACTTGAACCTAAGATCATGAGATTTAGGTTGGCAAGTGAGAAATGTGAACGACGGGATGTGTGACGATTTTGCTATCCCGGGTAGGCGACGATTTCGCTACCATGCCATGAGTTGGCCATATTGAGACGGGATGTGTGACGATTTTGCTATCCCGGGTATGCGACGATTTCGCTACCATGCCACGAGTTGGCGGTGCCGACATGGGATAGGCGACGATTTCGCGATCCCGGGTATGCGACGATTTCGCTACCGCGCCACACGTGTTGGCGGTGTCGAGGGGGAGTTGTGCGACAAGGTCGCCATCCCGGGTATGCGACGATTTCGCTACCATGCCATGTGATGGCGGTGTTGAGACGGGGTATGCGACGATTTCGCTATCCCGAGTATGCGACGATTTCGCTACTCGAATTGGAGGTGACGATTTCACTCCTTGAATGTTGGAACAAATATGGTGAGACGGCGATTCCGAAACCATAAATAAATGACAAGTAAAAGAACTTAGTCAATGTGGAACATAGGATGAACCTAGGACAGAATGATAAATTATATTTCATTTGGTTGCATCCTTTATGTTTATTTACTAAGCATGTAAATAATTGTTGCATAGTTATATATGATCTAACTTATGCATGTGGTGTTTCTTTGGACCTGGTGGGTCGAGCTTCTCTCTTGGGTGGCCTTACCCACTGGGAACTATGTTTATAGTTCTCACCCCCCCCATTTTCCCAGGTCCTTCCGCGAGTGAGGCGGGCGGCGGAGCGAGGCAAGGGTTTGGCTCTTTAGATAGCGGCCCTTCCATTTTGGTGATGTATAGAGTTGTACCCCTATTTTGGACTATGATAGTTTAGGGGATTTTCATTCTTGTATGAATGTTGTATATTCCATAGTTTTGGAACATGATGTATGGAATGAAAGTGAAAGAAAAGAAAAAAATTTGGACATGTATATTGTGCCATGTGATGTAATAGAAGTAGAACTTCTTTATGTTGATGCTTTCCTTGTGCAACTCTTGTACTCCGTTCCTAGTTGGAACATTGTGGATAAGCTTGTGTTGTGACGCCTTGGGCGGGTAGAAAGGACTCTATCCGTTCGGCGGGTCTGGGGCATGCGCCCGTGCGGTTATCCTTTCCACCTATTTGGTGTTAAAGGGCCGGCGGGGCGTGACAGACTGAGGTGGTATCAGAGAATAGAAACGGTCTAGGTTGACCTAAGAAACCCTAGGATGGAAATGACCTAGGAGTGTAGGCTCGTGAGTGACGAGATCTTTGATGTGGCGAAAGATAAGTGATTGGGTTTTGTCCTTATGCCTCTAGTTGGAAATAGAGGTAGATTCGAGGTGTGTCTTATTCTTCACCAAGTGTGTTCATGTTGGCGGCCGACAACATGAAAAACCAAGTGAGGGGAATAAGGACCCTTGTGTGACTTTCGCCTAGATTGGGTTCACGTTTATTTTCGTGAAATGTTATATTGCGAATGACCTTGAATGTCATGGAATGACCAAAGTCATTGTGTTTTCAGGATAATGGTACGTGGACGGCCTCCTAAGAGTGCTGGGCCCGGAGGATCGGGCGCGGCTCCCGAACAACTCGGGGAGGGCGAGAACTCGGCTCTTCGTAATGAGTTGACCGAGTTGATGGGCGTGGTTCGGCAACAGGCCGAAGCCATGCAACGACAGGAGGAGCAAATTAAAAGGCTCCAAGACGAGATGGCGCGGCAGACGGCTGCGACTAGGGAGGAGAGGACGGGAGTACCTCCGGCCTCTGCTTCGGCACCGACGGAGGAGGTGACACCGACGATGGCCACCCGGCGCACCCGGCTGTGGCCGTGACCGGCCGACCGGCCTCTGCTTCGCCCGACCCCGGACAGGAGGTGACGGACGGCGGGTACCGAACCGGGTCCGGCCGTGGTCCTGCCGTGCCACCCCGGCCCTTGGTGGACTGTGGCGGGGGTGACGAGGGGTCGGGGTGCCCCCTGCGCCAGGGGCGGGCACCCTGGCCCGAGCGGGGGGCACGTGGACCGGGGGTCCGACTCCGATCGAGACGCTCTTTTCGGAGATGGAGGAGCGAGAGCGCGCGCTTTGCGCTCTAATGAGGTTCAAAAAGTTCAACCCGCCTATCTTTAGCGGGGAGAACGTGGATCCGTGGGACGTAGAGACATGGATCGACGCGCTATCGAGACGCTCTTCGAGGACCTTTATACCTTGGAGAGGGACAAGGTGCACCTCGCCGTTCATTGTCTAGAGCGGTCGGCGAAGGTGTGGGTGGAAGGGGGTCCGACGTGATCGACTCTCTAGCCTTCCGCCACCATCGTGGGAAGAGTTTCGGGGTATGGTGTTTGCCACCTACTTCCCCGATAGCGAGAAAAGAAAGCTTCAAGAGAGGTTCCGCAAGTTAAAGCAAGGGAACCGCTCGGTACGCGAGTACGAGAGGGAGTTCTCGTACATCATCAATTGCGTGCCGCACGTTGTTCGCGGGGAGCTAGACAAGGTTGATTGCTTCGTGCGCGGACTTCGACCGGATATCTTTCGGGCGGTGCACGCCCCCTTAAGCTGCGGACCTTTGCGGAGGTCTTGGACCGTGCTCTTTGGGTGGAGCACGGGAATGCATGTGCGCGCGCGAGGAGCGCGAGTTTTGGGAGAAAGAAAAAGATAAAGAGAAGGGAAAGAAGCGACCGGCGAGTGGCTCGGGGGGGCAATCTAGCTCTAAACGGGCCCCGAAGCACTCGCAGCCGCAGAATCAGTCCCGAGGGTCCTGACGGAATCGATCCGCGACCCAATGCTCGATTTGTAGCGACCCCCACGGCCCTCAACAATGTGACTATCGTGAGGGCCGGTGCTACAAGTGCGGACAGCAAGGGCACATGCGGTACAACTGTCCGATGGATGATGGCCGAGCACCGTCATCGGCATCGGCATTTGCGCCACCGAGGCAGCTTGCGGGCATCCCACCCGCGGCGATGTCAGCGGGCCGTGCACAGCCGCCGAGACCATTGGAGGGCCAGCGGCCAGCACCCAGTGGACGAGTATTCGCCTCTCAGGTGGAGGAGCCTGCTACCCAGGAGGACGTCGTGGCAGGTATTGTGATAATTAAAGGCATTCGATGTAGAGCTTTGTTTGATACTGGTGCATCGCATTCATTCATTGCTCGATCATTTGCTATTGCACATGGAATAGAAATCATAGATGCCACACATGCAAAAACGGTGCAAGTGCCTGAACACACTTTTTGTATACATCATGTGTGTATGGATTGCCCCGTGAGGGTTGAGAAATGGATCATGCCAGCTGATTTGCTGGTATTAAATCGAATGAATGAATATGATTTGATCCTAGGAATGGATTGGCTCTCGAGGTATCATGCTACTATCGATTGTGAGAGCCGGATAGTGAAGTTTAAAGAACCCGGGCACAAAGAGTTTGTGTACCGTGGGTGTAAGAGTTCGCTCTTTGCTTCAATGGTGTCCACGTCGCAAGCAAGAAAGCTCATTGCTAGTGGTTGCATTGCCTACTTTGCGACGGTAGTGGATGACCGAAAGGAAGTGTTGGGACTTGAGGACATTCCTATAGTCCAAGAGTTTCCGGATGTGTTTCCGACGGAGTTGCCCGGAATGCCACCGGATCGGGAAATAGAATTTGTGGTAGATTTGCTCCCGGGTACGGCGCCGATCTCTAAGGCCCCGTACAGGATGGCACCCGCGGAGTTAAAGGAATTAAAAGCACAATTGCAAGATTTGATGGACAAGGGTTTCGTGAAACCAAGTGTGTCACCTTGGGGAGCCCCTGTTCTATTTGTGCGGAAAAAAGACGGTTCGCTGCGGTTATGTGTGGATTACCGCGAGTTGAACAAAGTGACCGTCAAGAATAAGTACCCGTTACCCCGAATTGATGACTTGTTCGATCAGTTGCAAGGGTCTCGGGTGTATTCAAAGATTGATTTGCAATCCGGTTATCACCAATTGAAGATCAAACCGGAGGATGTGCATAAGACCGCGTTTAGGACGCGGTATGGACATTATGAATTCACGGTTATGCCTTTTGGGCTTACCAATGCCCCTGCAGCGTTCATGGATTTAATGAACCGTGTGTTCAAACCACTATTGGATCAATTTGTGGTTGTGTTCATAGATGATATTCTTGTCTACTCTCGGAGTGAAGAGGAACATAGGGAGCACCTGAGGGTTGTGCTTCAAGTTCTTCGAGAGAACAAGTTGTTCGCCAAATTGAAAAAGAGCGAATTTTGGATCCGTGAGGTCGCTTTCTTGGGTCACGTAATTTCCGCAGGAGGAGTATCTGTGGACCCTATGAAAGTGGAGGCAGTCAAGGATTGGCCTCGCCCGACCAATGTCACGGAGGTGCGAAGCTTTTTGGGTCTTGCGGGATACTATCGACGGTTCGTGGAGGGATTTTCAAAAATCTCCGGTCCACTAACGCGTCTTACCCGCAAGGGAGCCAAATATGTTTGGAGCAAGGAATGCGACCAAAGCTTTAAGGAGCTAAAGGAAAGGTTGACTTCGGCTCCGGTACTCGCCTTGCCGATTGCGGGGGAGGGTTTTGTGGTGTATAGTGATGCATCACATCGTGGTCTTGGGTGTGTGCTTATGCAAAGAGGACAAGTAATAGCATATGCTTCTCGACAGCTGAAGAGCTATGAGCAGAATTACCCCACCCACGACTTAGAGCTTGCGGCGGTGGTTTTCGCACTCAAGTTGTGGAGACACTACTTGTACGGGGAGCATTGTGAGGTTTACACGGATCACAAAAGCCTAAAAGTATTTATTCACTCAGAAGGAGTTGAATCTGAGGCAGCGGAGGTGGTTGGAGTTGATAAAAGATTACGACTTGACCATCTTGTACCACCCGGGTAGAGCCAATGTGGTGGCCGATGCGCTCAGTAGGAAATCCGTGGAGAACTTCGCAATTGAGATGACGGGACAAATGCCGTTAATCAAGGAAATGGGCCGATTTGATTTGGAGATCGTGGCCCCAGGCGTCCCCGCTAAACTTATGAATCTCGAGGTGTGGCCGACCTTGTTGGAGCAAATAAAAGAAAAGCAATCCGGTGATCCGGAACTCCAAAAGGTGCGGAGTGCTATCGAGAGCGGGCGCGCTGGTGATTATCATGTAGATTCGAAGGGCGCAATTCGATTTCGAAATCGATTGTGTGTGCCGAAAGTCGAGGACATTCGTAGGGAGATCTTGAAAGAAGCTCACACTTCTCCCTATGCGATTCACCCGGGCGGCACCAAAATGTATAAGGACCTCAAATTGCATTATTGGTGGCCGGGGATGAAACTTGATGTTGGACGCTTCGTGGCACAATGCTTAGTATGCCAACAAGTAAAGGCCGAGCGTCGCTTTCCGGCGGGAAAACTACAAGGATTGCCCATTCCAGTTTGGAAGTGGGAAAATATCGCGATGGATTTTGTTGTGGGCTTACCTCGATCGCTAGGTGGCCACGATGCGATATGGGTGGTGGTGGATCGTTTGTCAAAGTCGGCACACTTTTTGCCAATCCACACCACTTGGCCGGGAGACAAGTTAGCCCAAGTCTACCTCGACGAGATTGTGCGGTTGCACGGGGTTCCGACCTCGATAGTTTCAGATCGAGATCCCCGTTTCACATCGCACTTTTGGAAAAGCTTGCAAGAAGCTTTGGGTACACGGCTCGATTTCAGTTCAGCATTTCATCCTCAAACTGACGGTCAATCGGAAAGAACAATTCAGATTTTGGAGGATATGCTACGAGCGTGTGTGTTGGACTTCAAAGGTGCGTGGCCTACTCATTTGCCGATGGCTGAATTTGCTTACAATAATAGCTATCAAGCTAGCATCGGTATGGCACCTTTTGAGGTTTTGTATGGAAGAAAATGCCGCTCTCCTATTCATTGGAGTGAAGTCGGCGAGAGAAGGGTCTTAGGACCGGACGTGTTGCGTGAAGCGGAGGAAAAGGTCCGCTTGGCACGCGAACGCTTATCGACGGCGCAATCTAGACAAAAGAGTTATGCGGATCGACGTCGACGAGATTTGGAGTTCGCGGTAGGAGACCGCGTCTTCTTGAAGGTCTCACCCATGAGAGGGGTGAAGCGATTTGGTGTGTTCGGGGTAAGTTGAGTCCCCGTTACATTGGACCTTATGAGGTTTTGGAGCGTGTGGGATCCGTGGCATATCGGCTAGCTTTGCCGCCAAAACTTGCGGGGGTACACAATGTGTTCCATGTATCGACCCTCCGCAAGTATGTATATGATCCGGCGCACGTCCTCGAGTATGTACCTATGGAACTTCATGAGGATATGACTTATGAGGAGTTCCCCTTGTGCATCATGGATCACGAGGTGAAAAGTTTGAGGAACCGTGAAATTCCTTATGTAAAGGTACAATGGACGAATCACGGTGAGCGCGAGGCTACATGGGAATTGGAAAGCTCAATGAAAGAGCGGTTTCCTTACCTCTTCGCTGAGTCCAGCTGAGGTATGATTTTAGTTTCGCGGCCGAAACTCTCTTTAAGGGGGGTGGAATGTAGTACACTGAATTTCAGTGCATCGTACTGAACTTCTACAAATTGTAGAGTTCTAGTGAGAAAATGGCATAAGAGGCTATATGTGAGGCTTTGGCCAAGTTCGGGACTTGTGCGAAGTGTTTTCGGCGCAAAAGAGGCGTGAAAACGGACTTCGATAAGTTAAAACTGCAGAATTGGTAAAGTCTGCATTGGATTCTGGTATGTGAACTCTAATACCGGAATTGGAGCTTGGTATACCGGTATGTGAAATGGTATACCGGAATGCTGTGTTAAACCGAGAAACCTAGCTCTCGGGTTTGCAGAATTTTCGGGGTATACCGGTATGTGAAAATGGCATACCGATATACTGTGTGCGAAACAGTGAAATCAGCTCTCGGGTTCTGCGGAATCCCTGAGGTATACCGGAATGAGTACCCGTATACCGGTATGCAAAATGCACATACCGGTATACAGTGCCCAGTTTTGGGCTGGTTGTTGTGTTATTTGTGGAGAGGGGCAAAATAGTCTTTTCACATGACTTGGGGGTGTATGAATGGCTGAGACCTTCTCCCCTCCTCATTTGTTTTCCTCTCTACTTCTCCTCTCCCTCTCCTCTCACTTTCTCTCTCTAGAGATCTCTCCAAAAGCTTGGAGAAGTGGTGGATTGATCTTGGAAAAGGCTTCCAAAGGAGAAAAGAAGCTTCTTGGTGCAAGAAGGAGCTTGGGGATTTCGTGATTAAGGTTAGTACCTCACGTTTTGGGTTCAAACCTTGGATTTAATCCTTTGAAATGAGGTTTTTGGGAACCCTTGGCAACCTAAACCACAAATGGTGGTTGTTTGGCCACGAAATCTAGGGTTTGGCTTGCATGCATGCAAACCCTAGGTAGAATTAGGGCTTTTGCAATGAAGGGTTCTAAAAATATTTGGACCTTCGATAATTGCAATTGAGGCATAGGAAATCATGTTGGAACACTTGATTTCACATATTGAGATGGATTTAGGGTTCGTAATGAGTAACGAACCATTTTTCTTGTAGAAGCTTGGGTTGAAGCAAGAACTCAAAGCTTGGACACTTAGGAGCTTGAAGAGTACAAGAAATTGGAAGCTCTTAAGGTGGGTTTTATGGTTACCGAAGTGATTAGGTCACTTCCATGTCTAGGGTAATTATCCATTTAAGAACAAAATGGTATATATATGTGAACCCTAGGACTTGCATGTTGGCAATGGTAGAAATCATGATAGGTAGAACAATGAACTCCTATTGCATGATGGATATTTCAAGTACAATTCAATTATTGATACTTGTTGCATGGTTGCATGTGAGATTTAAACCTAGTGTCATTGAACATAGGTTGGAACATGTGAGACTGAAACCTAGTGTCATTGAACATAGGTTGGAATATGTGAGATTGAAACCTAGTGTCATTGAACATAGGTTGGACATGTGATTGGAACCTAGAGTCATGGAACCTAGGTTGGCAAATGAGAAAGTAAGCCTAGTGTTATCAAACATAGGCGAGGCTTAGTGACTTGAACCTAAGATCATGAGATTTAGGTTGGCAAGTGAGAAATGTGAACGACGGGATGTGTGACGATTTTGCTATCCCGGGTAGGCGACGATTTCGCTACCATGCCATGAGTTGGCCATATTGAGACGGGATGTGTGACGATTTTGCTATCCCGGGTATGCGACGATTTCGCTACCATGCCACGAGTTGGCGGTGCCGACATGGGATAGGCGACGATTTCGCGATCCCGGGTATGCGACGATTTCGCTACCGCGCCACGTGTTGGCGGTGTCGAGGGGGAGTTGTGCGACAAGGTCGCCATCCCGGGTATGCGACGATTTCGCTACCATGCCATGTGATGGCGGTGTTGAGACGGGGTATGCGACGATTTCGCTATCCCGAGTATGCGACGATTTCGCTACTCGAATTGGAGGTGACGATTTCACTCCTTGAATGTTGGAACAAATATGGTGAGACGGCGATTCCGAAACCATAAATAAATGACAAGTAAAAGAACTTAGTCAATGTGGAACATAGGATGAACCTAGGAGAGAATGATAAATTATATTTCATTTGGTTGCATCCTTTATGTTTATTTACTAAGCATGTAAATAATTGTTGCATAGTTATATATGATCTAACTTATGCATGTGGTGTTTCTTTGGACCTGGTGGGTCGAGCTTCTCTCTTGGGTGGCCTTACCCACTGGGAACTATGTTTATAGTTCTCACCCCCCATTTTCCCAGGTCCTTCCGCGAGTGAGGCGGCGGAGCGAGGCAAGGGTTTGGCTCTTTAGATAGCGGCCCTTCCATTTTGGTGATGTATAGAGTTGTACCCCTATTTTGGACTATGATAGTTTAGGAGATTTTCATTCTTGTATGAATGTTGTATATTCCATAGTTTTGGAACATGATGTATGGAATGAAAGTGAAAGAAAAGAAAAAAATTTGGATATGTATATTGTGCCATGTGATGTAATAGAAGTAGAACTTCTTTATGTTGATGCTTTCCTTGTGCAACTCTTGTACTCCGTTCCTAGTTGGAACATTGTGGATAAGCTTGTGTTGTGACGCCTTGGGCGGGTAGAAAGGACTCTATCCGTTCGGCGGGTCTGGGGCATGCGCCCGTGCGGTTATCCTTTCCACCTATTTGGTGTTAAAGGGCCGGCGGGGCGTGACAGTCACCTCCTAGTTCGAGTAGCGAAATCGTCGCACACTCGGGATAGCAAAATCGTCGCACATCCCAATCATCACCGCCAACTCATGGCATAGGTAGCGAAATCGTCGCATACCCGGGATAGTAAAATCGTCGTACATCCCAATCATCACCGCCAACTCATGGCATAGGTAGCGAAATCGTCGCATACCCGGGATAGCAAAATCGTCGCACATCCCAATCATCACCGCCAACTCATGGCATAGGTAGCGAAATCGTCGCATACCCGGGATAGCAAAATCGTCGCACATCCCAATCATCACCGCCAACTCATGGCATAGGTAGCGAAATCGTCGCATACCCGGGATAGCAAAATCGTCGCACATCCCATTGTTCACCTTTTCACTTGTCAACCTAAGTCTCATGACCCTAGGTTCAAGTCACTAAGTCTCACCTATGTTCAATGACACTAGGTTCCTTTATCACATAATCCAACCTATGTTCAATGACACTAGGTTCAATTCTCATATGTTCCAACCTATGTTCAATAACACTAGGTTTAATCCTCATGTCCAACCTATGTTCAATAACACTAGGTTTAATCATACACGCAACCATGCAACAAGTATCAATAATTGAAATATACTTGACATATACATCATGCAATAGGAGCTCATTGTTCTACCTATCATGATTTTACCTTTGCCAACATGCAATTTCTAGGGTTCACAACACATACCATTTTATTTTTAAATGGATAATTACCCTAGACATGGAAGTGACCTAATCACTTCGGTAAACACAAACCCACCTCAAGAGCTTTCAAATCCTTGTATTCTTCAAGCTCCTAAGGGTCCAAGCCTTGAGTTCTTGTTTCAACCCAAGCTTCTACAAGAAAACGGTTCGTTACTCATTACGAACCCTAAATTCAACTCAATATGTGAAATCAAGTGTTCTAACATGATTTCCTATGCCTCAATTGCAATTCCCGAAGGTCCAAATATTTTTAGAACCTCCCATGGCAAAAGCCCCAAATCTACCTAGGGTTTGCATGCATGCAAACCAAACCCTAGATTTCATGGTCAATCTCCCACCATTTGTGGTTTAGATTGCCTAGGGTTTCCAAAAACCTCATTTCAAAGGATTAAATCCAAGGTTTAAACCCTAAATCACAAGAACTCACCTCAAAGCCCTAACTCCCAAGCTCCTTCTTACACCAAGAAGCTCCAAATCCATCTTAGAAGCTTTTCCCAAGGTCAAATCCTTCACTTCTCCAAGCTTTGGCGAAAACTCTAGAGAGAGAAAGTGAGGGAGAGGGAGAGGGAGAGGGAATGAGAGGAAAAATGGAGGAGTAATGAGGGGAGAGACTTCAGCCCTCTATACATAGCCCATCCCCCACGAAATTACCAAAATACCCCTCACTGGGCATTCTGCCACAGCTGGGTCCGGACCTTGCGAGTAGGGTCCGGACCCCGCACTGATAACTGGTCAGTGCGCAGGCCGGGTCCGGACCTCAGGTCCCGGGTCCGGAACCCGTACGCACCCCAATTCGGACATCGGCTCGGGTCCGGACCTTGACATCCGGGTCCGGACCGCAGCCGGCCACAAACATCATTGTCCGGACCCCAGTTTTCAGGGTCCGGACCCCGTGAGCAGATTTGCTCCACTAGGTCCCTTTCTTCGAAATTTTTGATTTATGGGTCCCCACTCGCACCCAAAATGTTCCGAAACTATCTGAACCCAATTCCACACTAGCCATTACCGGCTCTCTCCGAACTTCATCAAATTTAGTAAAGTTCGAAACAACGCACCGAAATTCAAAGTGCTACAGAGTTAGAGTTAGAATTAGAATTGTGTTAGCCTCAAAATAAATATATTTGATGTAAAATTATTTAATAATTATATTGATGGTTTATGTAGTGTTCCGAAAAAAAAAAATTTAACTGTCGAAATGATTACAGTTTCAGCCACTCGTCAACATTTATAATGAGTGTTAGGACGAGTTGGAATTGTTTTGACGCGAAATTAACGTCACAAACAAAGCCGAAATGAAAATTATTGCTGTTGGATCATGTTAGTATGCTTGTTAGTAGTCAAGTGTGCAAGTTATCACCATCCAACTACCACTAAATGGGAACCTTGTCATGTAGTGAGCTGAAACTCTCTCTCTCCTTCCACTACACTTCTTTTGGTTCTTCTTTTTCCATTACTCTCTTCGTTTTTCCCCTATTTTCCTGCTCCTCTCCTCTCCTCTCCCCACACTTTTCCACTCCCTGCGCATACAGCCCATAGGTGCAGCCAGCAGCAGCAGAGTATTGCAATAGCAGTAGCAGCAAAGAAGTGGAATTCACAAGCAGTAGCAGCAGGATTTTGCATCTTCAATACCTTTCCCTACATCTTCTTCAACTCAGCTATGAGCAGCTCCATTTGTAGCTGGATTGCTGCAGCTTGCGCAGCTATAATTGCAGCAGTTGTAGGCTGCAATAGCTACATCAGCAGGCTGCAATAGCATCAGCAGCTGCAGCTTGTAGGACAGCAGCTGCAGCCCCCCTTTGGACTGCACAAGTGCAGCATTTTGTGACTCCATTTCGAAATTTGGATTCTTGGGGCTCAAGTTTTACCTATTACTAGCTTGGAATTTCTTGGAATTGGATCAAGAACTTGAACTGCAACCAGCAAGGTCTCAGCTAGCACTGCTTCTTGGAGGAGATTTTAACTTCGAAATTGGTGCTGTGGGGAAGTAAAGAAGAGTGTGGGAACTCATCTTGTACTTAGTGCCAGCTGGAATTGCAGATTAGAGCATTTGTAGGTGAGTAATTTTGCAAGCATAAACTGAAATTTCAGTTTGTTGTTTGTTGGTAGTGTTCTTGTGAACCAACTTGCATCTTTGACTTGTTAACAGTAAATTGGGGGGCTTTGACTAGATCAATTTTGAAATTGAAGGTTCATGACTTGAATTGGGGTTGTTGGGCTGTTGTTCATCCCTTCCTTGAGTTGGAGTTGCAGGTTAATAGCTCTAATTTTGATGTTGATCAAGATGGTGCATAATGCTGATTTTTTGGACTGAACTGGACCAATTTTGGATTTTGATAAAATCTGTTCAAATTTCTTCTAGAATCTAACTTTTAGAAGGGTTAGGAGTGATCTTGACTTCATCCTCTAGCGGTTAGAGTCTTGTTTGGGCCAATTTGGAGGTAAGATGGGTGAGAATTTTAGTTTTCGTTGAGGTCGAAAACCGAAAAACAGATTTTATGGCAAAACTGAGTTCTTGAGTTTTATTCCAACTTTGTGATGGAATTTCGTACTAATTATTGAACTTTTCCTATGGCTTAGGGATCAGAGATCACTCTTGAGTTGCCCTACACCCTTTTCTTGCCCTAGTTTTTGTTGTGGAGTAAGAATTGCAGCAGCAGACTGCAGTTTCTGCAACACTACCACAGCAGTGGCAGCAGTAAGTTGGAAAGGCAATTAGAGGAATTTGATACCTCCAACTGTAAAATTGGAGCATACTCCTGAGCTACTTGGTTGTGAGGAGTTGGGGGAACAAGTTTTTCAGCTAAATTGCAGGAGAATGGAGCTTCAATTAAGGTTAGTGCGATGTAAGTGCTGAAAATTTCATGTTGGAGCTAGGACTTCAGCAATTGTGGATTTCCTTAAGTTCCCTATGATCAAATACCTAAATTTATAGTGTTGACAGCAACTTGGATTCATGGTGTTTTTGTACAAGAGAGAATCTTCTCGAGCAATCCTAGCATTCCAAATTTAGGTTTGCTTCCAAATTGCTGAATTTGGGTCGAAATTGAGATTCAGGCTGAAATTTGGAATGCTAGTGGGCTTGCTTGTGTTTTTGGGATGGGAATTCTTCCAGTAGTAGAATTTTTGGATCGTGTCTAGTTTCCCTTCTCCTTAGTTGGTGTTGGAGCTATCCCTACTAGATTTTCAGGTTGGTAACTTACTTTTGCTGCTGAAATTGGGTCATGTAATGTTATAGGTTGAATTGTGGGAATTTGATCTAATGTTTAGGAGTTTTGACTCTAACTTTCTTGTGTGAGCTATTTAGGGAAATTTAGCTGGTCCACACCAAAATGTTACCTAAATCGAAGTTGCTCTCAGCTGAATTGTAAAGTATATTAGCCCAGAATTAGGTAAATTTGATTCGGAAGTCGAATTTACATGTAATATTGACTTTCGTTAGAAATTTTATTCGGCTTTTAATTTCGTTAACTCCGGCAGCGATTTTTGGGTTTTGTCTTCACTTTCCTTTTAATTGGAGCTAGGGGAAGGTGCCTATGGAGTTTCAGTTCAATCCGTGGTCAGATTAGCGTGCTAGGTGGGTTAATGTCTACCGAAATCTTTGAAATTCCTCCCAAGTTTTGTAGAATTTCAGCATGTCCTATCATATATAATTTTCTTGTTTAGTAATTCATATTGTAGATTTGCATGTTAATATATGAAATCTAAATTTGGAGTATGATTTAGATAATTTAGATGATTACTACATGTTGAATTGAGTATTGACTTAGGAGAAAACCTACACATTGAACTTGTCATCTAATTGATCAGATTTACCTTCAGATGATGTTTTTACTATTGTATCGCCACTGTTAGTGTGTCGCGGATACTCAGATTGGTGTAGGTTGAGATTACGCTCGTGCTGAGATGCCGAGTGGATTTTTACAGCAGAATTTAGGCTGTTCCATATTGTCGGGTGCCGTTCGGACTGATGGTGGACCCAGATCCTTGCTTTTTTGCATCAGATTGTGTTGAGGGCATGTGAGCTTTGATTTTCGAATTCGTTTGACCATTTGCATCGATCATAGAGGAGCCTGATTGAGCTCGACAGAGACACGCTTTTATACTCGATAGGGTCGTGCCCTCGAGTGCCGCTCCGAAGTCTGGCTTTCTTGCGTTGATGTCGCAACAGTCCCGTTTGGGCATTTTACTTGGAGCGGCCACCCCCGTGGGTGGTGTGCGGTGTAGCTTAGGCACAGGCTGGACTGGCCAGTTGGCGGTCCCTTTGGATTGGGTCAGTGGTGATTGTTTCTTAGCTAGTGATGCATATATACCCAGAGAACATGACATGAATAGTGGTAGTGTAGTGGCATATTAGCTGTAGAGTTTTTCTAGCTTATCATATTATTTTTTTTACCTACCAGCTATACTATTAGTCTCGTAGACTTAGTGGGTAGGCCATTGGGGTCGGTGACGGTACCCACTGATATTTTTAATTAAGTATAAAATGTAAATTAAAAAAAAGAAGTTAAGAGCATATCAAAATCCTTCTCGGAATGGTCTATATTGATTATATGAGAATACTTAATGTGAGCACATATATTTTCTCTATTTTTTCCAAGTTTTTGATCTTTACTTGGCCTCTGTTGTTTATCGAAGAAAAAAAAAGCAACATTAATGGTGATGAAGTGAATATAAAGAGCTGATGTGAATCTAATAAACAAACACCAGTAATATAGAAAAACATTACCTATGAATACTTAACGTGAGCACATATTCTTTCTTATTTTATTCCTATGCTTCTAATCTTTACTTGTTATAGTATATTGAACTTCACAAATTGCTAAGATCTAGTGTAAAATAACTAATGGTGCCATTTGTGAGGTTTTGGGAGAGTTTGAGTTGAGTTGAAACTATTTTGGCACGAAAACTGTTCAGAAAATGAAATTCCGGAACCAAACCTATAGGCTTGCCTTTTCTACTTCAGTACAGGCACTGAAGTTTTCGGGTGTCAATAATCAATAGAAATTACAATAGGATACTAGTTGCCATGTATTGGTACCCGAGATGGTTGTGGCAATTCTCGAATTTTGCAGAATTTCAATGGTGTACCGGTACTCATTTGACTACTCCCGTCCTAGCACGCTTAACTCTCTTAACCTCTTGGGTCTATCCACCGACCAAAATGCTTAAGCCGGGTTAAGAGTTTAGTCATATTATATTATATATATAAGACTACCTGGATCTCACAATCTCCCCCATTTAAGCCCTAACGTCCTCGTCAGGCTCAGACTCACAAGTATCAGGCGATGTGAGACTCGTCTCGCTAGCCTAAACTGACCTTGTGGTGAGCCGCGCTCCACCCATAACAGTCAACAGCATGTACAATCCTGACTCAGCAGAGATTCATCTCACACTTCCAGCTGGTAATTGGCTCTGATACCAACTATGACGCCCCAACTTCCCAGGGGGTCACCCATCCTAGAACTACTCCTGTCCTAGCACGCTTAACTCTCTTAACCTCTTGGGCCTAGCCACCGCCCAAAATGCTTAAGTCGGGTTTTGAGTTTAGCCCTATTATATCTTATATATTGGACTACCTGTGGTCTCACAATCTACTGTGACGCCCCAACTTCCCAGGGGGTCACCCATCCTATGACTACTCCCGTCCTAGCACGAATCCGAACTCCGCAGTTAAGCGTGCTAGGACGGGAATAGTCTTAGGATGGGTGACCCCCTGGGAAGTTGGGGCGTCACAGTATAAATTTGGGCCTTTGAGATGTTAGGCTACAAGGTGTGACGCCCCAACTTCCCAGGGGGTCACCCATCCTAGGACTACTCCCGTCCTAGCACGCTTAACTCTCTTAACCTCTTGGGGCTAGCCACCGCCCAAAATACTTAAGCCGGGTTAAGATTTTAGTCCTATTATATTTTTTATATAAGACTACCTGGGATCTCACACTCCCTCTCCTCCATCATCTTCTCCTTCCTCTCCCTTTCCACTACTTGTTTTCCATCTAAAATCTCCACTTTTACTTCCTCTTTCCTCTTTGGAAGCTCAACCTCATTCCAAACTTAGAACTGGAGCAAGAGAAGTGGTAGAGGAATTCTTGGAGAGCCCAACCTTAGATCTAGAGTTTTGAATCTAGGAGATACATCTTGGAAGAGATGAGTTCCTGTTTTCCTACACTTCGAATAGTGTGATTTTGGGGATATCTTTGGGTTTTTGTAGAATGTAGATTTTAGGCTTTAAATTTTGGGGTTTTTATTTTGGAGGCTTTATGTAATGCATCAAGCTTTTTTGTGAAGTTCTAGTAAGTAATAAGGATTGGGAACCATTTTAATAATTCCAAGAGTGTTTGGGAGTCAATTGAGTGTTTTCGACTCGAAAATGGTGCAAAAATGAACTTCGGAAGTTCAAATCTGCTAAGGGAGCATATTTTGCACCGAGTATCAAAACTAAACCTTAGTACCAGTACTCTGCGCCTAGGGAAAAAACCCACATTCAGGTTCCGCAAAACTTATCTCGAGTATCGGTACTGATTCGCCGAGTACCAGTACTGATTCGGGTGAGTATCTATAGGCAATAGAAAACTGAGGAAATCAAAGTTCGGATTCTGCAGAACCGAACTGGGACTACCAGTATTATTGCCCGTATACTGGTACTGGAACCTGACTACTGGTACTCAATGCTATGAACAGTAGATTTTAGGGGTTTGCAAATACAATTAAATAGGGGTTTTGGTTTAAATGTAATTGTTACATTCCTATAGTCTCCCTCACCAGCCAAAACCCTAAATTCTACATTTCACCCTCTCCCTCACTCTCCCTTTTCTCTTTTTCTCTCTAGAAACAAGAGAAAAACCCTAGATCCCTTTGGTAGAACTCGGGATTAATCTCTTCAGAGGCTTGGGATCGGTGGAGAGCTTCAAGAGGAGGCTCTAGGAGAAAGGAAGAACCCCTCTCATCTAGTTTTTTGTGCTAGAGGAGGAGAGGTAAGTGGATATTTTAAGATTTTTTATTTTATTTTAGCGTTTTAAAATGGGGAGTTTGGGGTTTTGATCATGTTAGAACCATTTTCTAGGGTTCTTCTTAGGGATTCAAGAGATCAAGACTATTTTGTTGGTAGAGAACTTAGCAAAGGTGGGGAATATCACTGGAAATAGCCGATCTCTTTCTTTGTCCATTGATTCTTGCTTATTTTGCATGTTAAGTTAGTAAATATTACTCTAAACATGATTGAGTTGCATGTTAGGGTAAAATTAGGTTTTCAACCCTTATGTATGGAAATGGGAAATGGAATATGTGTATATATATATGTATATTGTTCAAAAGAATCTAGAATATAGGTTAAAAATGTGTGGCATCTAAAACTTAGGTAAAACCTAAGAGAAGACATAAAAATTATGAACTGTAGTTAAATGTAAACTAGAGAACAAGTTATGAGTAATAGACATATGCTACAACCCTAGAAGCGTCTTTGGGAGTGTTGATCCCTCTGCTCGCGTGCGCTGGGAGGGCCGATCATCCCTCGTCTGCCATCACACACCAGAGTGTCAATCCCCCTCGGCTCCGCATATGATTTTTGGAGGGACAATTTCCCCCTTGATTCCAAGTGTAACCAAGTGGCGAGTAGTTTGATCCCCCTCGGCCCTCCACAAGGTGTAGTATGCAATTTAACCAATCAAGTAGTTGGGTGACGCATGTGGTAATTGGGTAAACTCATAATGGGTGGCATAGTTGCATCTTGAATGCTTCAGGCATTATAGTTGTAAAATTCAATTATTGCATTTCTAGAATTTCGTAACACTGTATACCGGTATGTGCATTGCATACCGGTATACGGGTGCCATTCCGGTATACCCAAGAGGATTCCGCAGAACCCGAGAGCTGGGTTCTCGGTTTCAACCATGGCATTCCGGTATACCCCTCATCACATACCGGTACTAATCACTTCAGTACTGGTATGGCGGTCCACATACCGGAATCCAGTGCAGACTTCATGTAGTACCCCTGGGGCCTAACTGACGGAATGACTGTAGTATTTTAGACTGTCCGACACTTCTGGAGAAGGTCGAGACAAGTCGGAGTCGTTTCGGCGTCAAATAGACGCGAAAACGGACTCGGAGCACCGAAGCGAGCCAAAACTGAGTTTTGGGCTTTTGAAGTTTCGGGCGCCCAGATGCTCTGTTTTGGGCGCCCAGTTGTCCAGTGCCCCTTTTCTGAAAATTACTAAGTCATTTCGGATCCATGTTTCGGGCGCCCGGAAAGTGAGTCCGGAAATCCTGCCTCGTGTGTATCGAACGGCTCGACACGTGTTGATCGGTTGGTGTGATCCGCCGGACCAGGTTTGGGCGCACCGGACCGCGGCGGAGAGTCCGATGGTCGAGTTGGTGCAGGCTGAAGAACCGGGCGCCCACTTCATGAGTTTCGGGCGCCCGGAAGTGTGGTTTTCTGCTGAGGACAGGTTAGTGTAATTCTGTTCTTGAGGCTCATTGCACCGAAACTAGTGGTCTATAAAAGATGTGGACGACCTCCCCTGAGGCTCTTTTCTCCCCTCTTCAAGGTGAACTCGGAGCTTGCAAAGGGAAACCCTCTCTTCTCCCCCAATTTCATCTTCCTCCATTGATGAACTTGGTTTCCTGCTGAAACTGCAACGTCGACCTGGAGTGTTCGTGCTAGTGTGCAGTGTAGGAGTATCCAAATCCAACGAAACTTGGTTTGTTGGATAGAAGACTCGCAGAGAAAGAAGTGGAATCTTTCCAATTGCGATTTGGACAGGTATGTAAGCTACAGTTGATGTTTTACTGGACCCCTGGTGTTCTTGAGCTGAAACTTGGGTTTTTCCTTTGTTCTTGGGATCCAATCTCTTGGGAGCTGGAATTACGAAGTGAAGATTGATCCTTCCACTTTCCTTGCTGGTTTGGAGGTCCTTCCCACTGGAATTGAGGATTCAAAGGTGAGTTCTAGCTCAGATTTTGAGTAATTGCTTAAGTGCTGAATTTTTGGGTCATTGATGGAAATTCTTGGATTTTTAGATCCAGATCTTTGTGAGGATCTTTGGAGAGGTTTTGGATTGTTCCATCACTGTTTTTGTGAGGTTTGTGACCCCTTTCTATGAGCTAGAATCGTTGGAATCCTTGAATTCTTGCTGTTTTTGAGTTTTGCTTAAGTGCTGGAACTTCTGGATCCATGTGCAGGAGGGTCCAGATGTTGACCTGATTCAGTGTTTAGGCTTTTTGGACATCGAGTCGAACTCCGATTTGGCTGAAATTTGGAGGGTTTGTTCTTGAACCTCTGCTGGTGAGTTGAGCCAAATTTCACTGCATTTGGACTTAGGATTTGGATTTTATCGCATGTTGATCACATGTGGGTTGTGCTGCCAGGCTGCAGTTCTGGGCTGATGTTCTGGGCGCCCAGAACAGTGCACAGGTGGGTCCGAATCTCGAGGTTGCAGATTTGAGCTCGATTTCGGCCGGCGTTGTTTGGAGGCCTTCCACTCGACTCCTAGCCGCTGTTGGATAGCTTTCGAGGTGGGTTGATGTTACCGAAATCGCCGGATTTCCTCCTAAGTATAGAGAGTGCAGCATGCTGTTTTATTATCTGTTAAATCATGTTAGTAGCTCGAATTCGTGAATTTGCATGTGTTTATATGAAATCTGAATTTGGAGCATAAATTGATAATTTATCGACATGACTTTACATGCTGAACTGGGAATTGACTTAGGAGAAAACTTGCGAACATACAACCGTCACTTTTCGAACTGTTATCAGATTTAGCTCTAGGAGCCGTTTCTGTTCCTGTATCACCGCTGTTAGTGCGAGGTGGATACTTAGTTCGTTATAGGACGAGTTTACGCTCGTGCTGGGATGCCGAGCTTGTATTTACAGCAGGGTTAGACTGTTCTGTATAACCGGGTGCCGTCGGGGTTGACGGTGGACCCAGACTCTTGTTTTAGCTTCTGGTTGTGCTGAGGGCACGTGAGCTGAGAGTCTTTGACCCCTTTTGACCCTTTGTTCTTTGACTATAGCCTGCCGGAGCCTGTTTGTGCTCGACAGAGATACGCGTACTAACTCGGCTGGGTAGCTCCCCCGAGTGCCGCTCCGGAGTGAGGCCTCTTTTGCGTTGATGTCGCTACAGATTGTGGATCTGGTTTGGACCGGCTACCCTATTTGGTAGTGTGCGGTGTGGCTAGGCAGTTGGCTGGACGAGCCCGTTTGGGCGGTTCCGATAGATTGGGTCAGGGATGATTTCTCACTTTGGTGGTGCTTACTTGAGAGTTGACTTGGATAGTGGCATGATAGCTGTTGAGTTTATTCCAGCTTACTTTGTTGTTCTTTACCTACCAGCTATACTGTTAGTCTCGTAGACTTAGTGGGTGGACCGTAGAGGTCGGTATCGGTACCCACTGAGGACTACTTCTTTTGATAGTAGTTCTCACACCCTTTGTTGCCACCTTTTTGCAGAGCCTTCTTCTGTTGCGGCTGCTGCGCCTGTTTCCGCGGATCGAGGTAAGGGAGTCGCGAGCTAGATCCCTACCTGTCCCTGTTGTTCCTAGAGGAGGACCCTACTGGAGATAGTTTCTTTTTGGAGTTGTGCCATGTACATATACTATGGTTTTGTACCTATTTTGGTTGTGGTGGACCTGTTGTATTTTGGACTCTCTATGTACAGGTGGCTTTTGTTATTAGTCTGTTTTATTTCAGCTCTATATATCTCTTGTAGTGGCTTGTATGTTTGTTTACAGGTTAGCTATCGCTTCGTATACATAGAAAAATCTATGTATACGGCGGATCTGTTGGCGAGCCCGGAGAAACGAGTAATCCGGGGCGTGACACTTCACAAGTTTAGCAGTTTTAACTTTTTGAAGTCCGTTTTCGCGCCTCATTTGCGCCGAAAACACTTCTCATAAGTCCCAAACTTGGCTGAAGCCTCACATACTCTTGCTATTTTTCCATCGGAACTCCACAATTTGTAGAAGTTCGGTACGATGCACTGAGATTCAGTGTACTACAGTCACTTTATTCAACTCACGGTAATCCACACATAACCGCAGTGAACCGTCCTTCTTTCGCACAAATTGAACAGGGGCTCCCGAAGGTGACACACTTATCTTTACGAAACCCTTGTCCAACAAGTCTTGTAGTTGTGCTTTCAGTTCCTTTAGCTCCGCGGGTGCCATCCTGTACGGGGCCTTAGAAATCGGCGTCGTACCCGGGAGCAAATCGATCACGAATTCTATTTCCAGATCCGGTGGCATTCCGGGTAACTCCGCCGGAAATACATCCGGGAACTCTTGGACTACAGGAATGTCCTCGAGCCCCAACACCTCCTTTCGGTCATCCACAACCGTCGCTAAGTAAGAAATGCAACCACTAGCAATGAGCTTTCTTGCTTGCGACGTGGACACCATCGATGCAAAGAGCGAACTCTTGCACCCACGGTACACAAACTCCTTGTGTCCGGGTTCTCTAAACCTCACTACCCGACTCTCACAATCAATAATAACGTGATATCTCGAGAGCCAATCCATTCCCAGGATTAAGTCATATTCGTTCATTCGATTCAACACCAGCAAATCAGCTGGCATGATCCAGTTTTCAATCCTCACTGGACAATTAACACACGCTTGATGTACACAAAAGGTGTGTTAAGGTACTTGCACAGTTCTTGCATGCGTGGCTTCTATAATTTTTATCTCATGTGCAGTAGCAAATGATCGAGCAATGAATGAATGCGATGCTCCGGTATCAAATAAAGCTCTACATCGAATGCCATTAATCAACACAATACCTGCCACGACATCCTCGGGGGCAGAAGGCTACTCCACCTGCGAGGCAAAAATCCGTCCGCTGGGCGCCGGCCGCTGGCCCTCAACCGGCCTCGGTGGGGGGGTACGGCCTGCCGACATCGCCGCAGGTGGGATGCCCGCAAGCTATCTCGGTGATGCGAACGCCGATGCCGATGACGGTGCCCGACCATCATCCATCGAGCAATTAAACCGCATATGTCCGGCTGTCCGCACTTGTAGCACCGGCCCTCACGATAATCACACTGATGAGGGTTGTGGGGGCCGCTACAAATCGGGCACCGGCTCGAGGGTCGATTCCGCTGAGACCCTCGAGACTGATTCTGCGACTGCGAGTGCTTTGGGGGTCGCTTAGAGCTAGATTGACCACCCGAGCCGCCCGCCGGACGCTTCTTTCCTTTTTCCTTATTCTTTTCCTTCTCTCTTTCCCAAGATTTGCGCTCATCGCGCGCACATGCATTTATGTGCTCCACCCAGAGGGCACGGTCCAAGACCTCCGCAAAGGTCTGTAGCTTGAAGGCGTGAACCGGCCGAAAGATCTCCGGTCGAAGCCCGCGCACGAAGCAATCGACCTTATCCAATTCTCCGTGGACAACGTGCGGTACACAGTTAATAATATACGAGAATTCCCTCTCGTACTCACGCACGGTGCGGTTCCCTTGCTTTTGTTACGGATTTTATATTGGCATATTTCGTGAAGTGAGTCGGAGTCTTGAAGGTTCAAAGAAGAAAAGACGAAGATTGAAGACTCGAAGACGCAACGTATGAATTCACGATGCTTGGTAAGTTTAAATAATCTTGATGATGATTTATATATCTAATTTAAGTGTTTGGAAGACATTAGAATAGGTTTTTAATGATTTATAAACGAATCGAAAAAATTCATACTACGAGGTCCGGACCCTGGAACATGAGGTCCGGAACCCGTGAGCAGGTTATGCTGGTTCGCAGACCGAGTCCGGACCCTGGAAGCTGAGGTCCGGAACCCGTACGCATACTTGCTGTTTCGATGTCCGGGTCCGGACCCTGGAAGCTGAGGTCCGGAACCCGTGAGCATGACAGGCAGTTTCGTAGACCGGGTCAGGACCCTGATGGCTGCGGTCCGGACAATGAAACGCCTGAAGAGTATCAAGGTCCGGACCCCATACCCGCGATCCAGATCTCAACTCGTCGCGATTTTTTGAAATGTTATTTTTTCAATCCTACTCTGATTCTAATGTCTCCCAAACCTTTAAATAAGATGGTAGATTTCTTAAAATTATTTTAGCAGTCCTAATTTGATTCCAAACCTTTTTAAAATCAGTTTTTCAATCCTAATCGAAATCGGTTTGCTTCCAAACATTTTTAAAAACTGTTTTTTAATCCTAATCTAGTTCGGATTGCTTCTAACCTATAAATAAGATGTGGGGGTGTCTCTAAAACGTGGTTAAGCATAGATTATCTTTCAGAAACCCTAGAAGCTTGTAGGTAACCGTTTTCCTCATCTTCTACATCAAGCTTCTCTCAAATTGATTCATGGTGCCCTAATTTCTAATATTCTTTTAGAATCAATTTGAGAATTGCTTAGAGATTATTCCCACAGATCTTCAATGATATTCTAAGCAATAAACCATCATCATTGTTATTAGTTTTGCTCCGGACGGAGTGGCGTCGTGGATTCGGCGTGATCAAGACGGTTCGTGGATTCGAATCGTTGGCGCTCGTGGATTCGAGTGAGTGTCGTGGATTCGGCGTGTTGAAGGCTTCGTGGATTCGAAGTTGGGCGTCTTGTGGATTCGAGACGTGGCGTTCGTGGATTCGAACGTGGGGCGTGGACAACCCGTTGGTGCGCGTGATCCGCTGAAGAGAAGGGAGAGGTTAAGTCCGTGGAGTCGGTAATCACCTTGTAATTCTTTACTCTTAGTGGATTGTTTTTTCGCGTGTTGGTCCCGTGGGTTTTTTCTCCAAGGTGGAGTTTCCCACGTAAATCTCGGTGTGCTGATTTTATTTTCCGCATTACTTTATCGCATTGAGATTTGTGATTTTTGTTTATACACCTATTCACCCCCCTCTAGGTGATTGATATACTCTAGATAGATCCTAGGGCACCCCCTATCTTTCAATTGGTATCAGAGAGGGATCTAGGCTTTATCTTTCATAATGGGTGAAGGTGGTAACATTAATCGACCTCCGTTCTTTGATGGCACGAGCTATGCTTATTGGAAAGTTCGTATGAGAGCTTTTCTAATAGCCATCGATGAACGAGTGTGGCAATCCATAGAATTTGGATGGACTCATCCCACTCAAATCGTCGATAATGTTAGCGTCCCTAAACTTCGAAATAAATGGAGTAGGGAAGAGATTGATTTATCTTCTTACAACGGTCGGGGAATTAATGCCTTATTTAATTCTTTATCTCAAACCGAGTTTTCACGCGTCTCGGCGTGTGAAACGGCTAAGGAGATTTGGGATACTCTCCAAGTTACGCATGAGGGAACTAGCTTGGTAAAGGTCCAAAAACTTCAAATGCTTACAACGGTCGGGGAATTAATGCCTTATTTAATTCTTTATCTCAAACCGAGTTTTCACGCGTCTCGGCGTGTGAAACGGCTAAGGAGATTTGGGATACTCTCCAAGTTACGCATGAGGGAACTAGCTTGGTAAAGGTCCAAAAACTTCAAATGCTTACAAGTAAATTTGATTCTATTTCCATGGACGATCATGAGACCTTTACTGAGTACTATACTCGTCTTCAAGACATAGTCAATACATGCGCAAACTTGGGAGAGAAAATCTCAGAATCTAAAGTTGTAAGAAAAATTTTGAGAACTCTTCCCGAAAGATTTCGTCCGAAGGTTGCGGCCATTGAGACTATAAAACATCCGGACGAGATGAAAGTAGAAGAATTAGTAGGCGCTTTACAAACATATGAAATGACTTTTCCTACTAATGAATCTTCTTCCAAGTCTTATTCTAAGAGTACAGGTATTGCACTCAAATCTACGAACGAGGAAGACGACGACTCGGATTCCGATGAAGAAATTTCGCTCGCCGATTTTGAACATCAATTGGAGCGTCTCACGAAGAAATTTCGTCGAAATTTCCGAAAGAACAAGTCAAACCGATCTACATCCAAATCTTCTTCAAAAGGATCGTCACATTCTAAATCCTCTAAAGAGAAGAAGCTTGGAAAGTCTTCTAAAGAAAATGATGAGTTTGAAGGGGAAATCCGGTGTTACAAATGCCGAGGCTATGGCCATATCGCCACGGATTGTCCCTCTAAGAAGTCCTATAACAAGAAGGCTCTACAAGCTAGAACTTGGGATGATTCTACTTCAAATGATTCAAGTTCTAGTGAAGAAGAAACCAATGATGCAATTGCCTTTTCTTCACACGTTTCTCCTTCTCCTTCTACTTTTTGTTTATCATATATTATTTCTAACCCCTTTGATTCTTCCTCTGTGCATGATACATCGAGCGACAATGGCACAAGTGAGGGGGAGTCGGATGATGATGACTTAGCCGAGGCGTACAATCAACTACTTATTGAATCGAAAAAGATGGCTAAGCTTAACAAGAAGCTAAGGAGGCGAATGTTAGAACTTGAAAGCGAAAACAATAACTTGAAGGAGTCATCTAAAGCTCTTGAGGAGGAAAGGAAAAACATATTGAAGAACAACAAAATCCTCTAAGAAAAGCTCAACCAATCGGAGATAACGATCAAATCGCATCAAGAAAAGGTTGGTTTTCTAGAACTACAATACAAGGAAATTCATGTTTCTAACCAAGTCTTGACCAAACAAGTCCATCAACTCAAGTCCGACATACAAAGATTCTCCTCCGGATCAAAGAAACTTGATAGTATGCTCGGATTGGGTCAAACGGATAAACTTGGACTTGGATATGAGCAAAAACATGTTGAGAAGGTAAAAAATTCTATTCCCAAAGTCTCAACAAGTGTAAAAGAGAAGGTATGCCATAGATGCGGAAAGAAAGGACATATCAAGAAGACATGCCTTAAAAAGAAAACTCAAGTGGCATCTTCTAAGCATCTATCGGCATCTTCCATTACTCGACATCTCCCATGGTTTCAAAAGCAACATCAAAAAGGTCGAGTACCCAAGGTCAACCGAAAGTCAAAGCCACAACACTTAAATACTCCAAAGAGGAATGCGGTGGTAAGACCCACGGTTGATCAAAAGTCAAAACAAACCGTGCCCAACGTCAACAAACCAAGACAACCAACAATCCGACAAGTTTGGGTTCGGAAAGGTGATATTTTTCCTTGTCTTAAACCTTAATTTGTTTTTGACTTAGTGTAGTGCTTTGATTGGTTTCTATTGCATATCTCTTGTTTATTGCATTACACATTTTGGTGCTTTCGTTGTTACGTTTTTTTTAAAAAAATTCTTTGAATGATTAGAACGTTAAATAGTGCATTGAATATCAATAGGTTCACTTTCATTCACTCTTAATTAATCTCATATTAATTATCGGTTTTACTTTATTTTCATTATATGTGAAGATAATTTATTATGAGAATTCTTAATACTTATATTCATCAAATTTAGGCAATCATGTGTAATCTCTAGGAGCTTAACCTATCTCGGTTGTGTGTGTTGAATTTGATGAATAGTCATTCTCTTATGGACTAAAATTTGTCACATGTTCTTTCAACTAAGAGATTGCATAAGCGAGGGGGAGTTATTATGATATAAAATAAAATGCTCATATGCTTTGAAAGATGTGGAAATAGTTGCATCCTTAAAGGAGTGCGAAAACTACCACCACGTGGAGGAAAGAGCTACCACCCCGGTCGTTCGGTTAGTGTGTGCAGCTACCACATGAATTGAATTGCATATCCGAAAAAAAAAATATATAAGCGCAAAAGGATGCAAAAGGAAAGTGTCACAAAATTTTATTTTTTTTCGGTGTTATAAGGTGGTCCACATACATGAAAGATGCTCAAAGAGCCACCCCCTGTGCGATATTTGTTTTATCTCAAATTTGAATGTTTATGCAACAAATTTCTGTCTCTTTGATGAATCTCTTAAGTCATCTTCATAATCCGTTTACATCTTGAAAGTTTTTGAGCCTTTAGATTATTTTTGATGACTTGATTTTGTAGTTTATATGAATTAAGAAATCGTGTAATATTTTATCTACATTATGATGAGTGTGTAGTAAAATTCTTAATTCTTATGAAATTAATAGGGATTGAAAGAAGTCAATGTGAATTTATATTTCTCATGCACTAACATTGCTTGAAATTTTATCACAAGTGGTTTCAAAATTGAAAAAGCTTTAAACTTGTATTTTGATTGATTTCTCTCGAAATTCTCTCTATTTTTGGTGTTTTTCTTTTGGCAATTTTTGACAAAAAGGGGGAGAGAGGTAATGATGACTTAGACGCATAAACATAGGGGGAGAGATTGCATGAACAAAGGGGGAGCAATTTATTTTGATATTTTTTCTACTAACTTTGTTCGTGGAGAATACAAATTTTTGCAGATCTTTCAAGACTTCAAGACTCCATGTTTGTCTAAGTCATAGAGTTTGTTTTTAGGAGTTACAAAATTGTAATTTTGAATTCTATTTGGATCTTTCACGCGAGAAGTTCATTGTTTTGGTGATGGCAATGAATTTCATTTTTGGAGAGATGAGCATCGTGAGTGTTTTATGTATTTTTGAGTTTTGTCACGAAATTGCCAAAGGGGGAGATTGTTACGAATTTTATATTGGCATATTTCGTGAAGTGAGTCGGAGTCTTGAAGGTTCAAAGAAGAAAAGACGAAGATTGAAGACTCGAAGACGCAACGTATGAATTCACGATGCTTGGTAAGTTTAAATAATCTTGATGATGATTTATATATCTAATTTAAGTGTTTGGAAGACATTAGAATAGGTTTTTAATGATTTATAAACGAATCGAAAAAATTCATACTACGAGGTCCGGACCCTGGAACATGAGGTCCGGAACCCGTGAGCAGGTTATGCTGGTTCGCAGACCGAGTCCGGACCCTGGAAGCTGAGGTCCGGAACCCGTACGCATACTTGCTGTTTCGCTGTCCGGGTCCGGACCCTGGAAGCTGAGGTCCGGAACCCGTGAGCATGACAGGCAGTTTCGCAGACCGGGTCCGGACCCTGATGGCTGCGGTCCGGACAATGAAACGCCTGAAGAGTATCAAGGTCCGGACCCCATACCCGCGATCCGGATCTCAACTCGTCGCGATTTTCCGAAATGTTATTTTTTCAATCCTACTCTGATTCTAATGTCTCCCAAACCTTTAAATAAGATGGTAGATTTCTTAAAATCATTTTAGCAGTCCTAATTTGATTCCAAACCTTTTTAAAATCAGTTTTTCAATCCTAGTCGAAATCGGTTTGCTTCCAAACATTTCTAAAAAGTATTTTTTAATCCTAATCTAGTTCGGATTGCTTCTAACCTATAAATAAGATATGGGGGTGTCTCTAAAACGTGGTTAAGCATAGATTATCTTTCAGAAACCCTAGAAGCTTGTAGGTAACCGTTTTCCTCATCTTCTACATCAAGCTTCTCTTAAATTGATTCATGGTGCCCTAATTTCTAATATTTTTTTAGAATCAATTTGAGAATTGCTTAGAGATTATTCCCACAGATCTTCAATGATATTCTAAGCAATAAACCATCATCATTGTTATTCGTTTTGCTCCGGACGGAGTGGCGTCGTGGATTCGGCGTGATCAAGACGGTTCGTGGATTCGAATCGTTGGCGCTCGTGGATTCGAGTGAGCGTCGTGGATTCGGCGTGTTGAAGGCTTCGTGGATTCGAAGTTGGGCGTCTTGTGGATTCGAGACGTGGCGTTCGTGGATTCGAACGTGGGGCGTGGACAACCCGTTGGTGCGCGTGATCCGCTGAAGAGAAGGGAGAGGTTAAGTCCGTGGAGTCGGTAATCACCTTGTAATTCTTTACTCTTAGTGGATTGTTTTTTCGCGTGTTGGGCCCGTGGGTTTTTTCTCCAAGGTGGAGTTTCCCACGTAAATCTCGGTGTGCTGATTTTATTTTCCGCATTACTTTATCGCATTGAGATTTGTGATTTTTGTTTATACACCTATTCACCCCCCTCTAGGTGATTGATATACTCTAGATAGATCCTAGGGCACCCCCTATCTTTCAGCTTTAACTTTCGAAACTTCTCTTGGAGTTTCCTTTTCTCACTATCGGGGAAGTAGGCGGCAAACACCAAACCCCGAAACTCCTCCCAAGTCGGTGGCGGAAGGCTAGAGAGTCGATCCCGCTTGACTCCCTTCCACCACACCTTCGCCGATCGCTCCAAACAATGAGCGGCGAGGTGCACCTTGTCCCTCTCCAAGGTATACAGATCCTCGAAGAGCGTCTCGATGGCATCGATCCACGTCTCCATGTCCCATGGATCCACGTTCTCCCCGTTGAAGATAGGCGGGTTGAACTTCTTGAATGTCACGAGAGCCGCAAGTGCACGCTCTCTCTCCGCCTCCCCCGCCGTGAAATCGGGAATAGGAGCACCCGACCCATCGACTGCTAGTAGGTGGTGCAGGTGGCGCCACAGCCGGCGCCGGTGCCACTCCATCTGCCGGTGCCGAAGCAGAGGCCGGAGGTGCTCCCGTTCTCTCCTCCCTAGTCGCAGCCGCTTGCTGCGCTATCTCGTCCTAGAGCTTCTTAATTTGCTCCTCCTGTCGCTGCATGGATTCGGCCTGTCATCAAACCACGCCCATCAACTCGGTCAACTGCTCGCGAAGACCCGAGTTCTCGCCCTTCCCGAGTTGTTCGGGAGCCGCGCTCGATCCTCCGAGCCCAGCCCTCGTAGGAGGCCTTCCACGTACCATTATCTCCTGAAAACACAACGACTTTAGTCATATCGTGACATTCAAAGTCATTTACGACATAACATTTCACGAAAATAAACGTGAACCCAATCTAGGCGAAAGTCACACAAGGGCTCTTATTCCCCTCACTTGGTTTCATGTTGTCGGCCGCCAACATGAACTCCCTTGGTGAAGAATAAGACACACCTCGAATCTACCTCTACTTCCAATTAGAGGTATAAGGGCATAACCCAATCACTTATCTTTCGCCACAATCAAAAATCTCGTCACTCACGAGCCTACACTCCTAGGGTCTTTTCCATCCTAGGATTTCTTAGGTCCACCTAGACCGTTTCTACGCTCTGATACCACCTTAGTCTGTCATGCCCCGTCGGGCCTTTAACATCAACTAGGTGGAAAGGATAAACCGCACGGGCGCATGCCCCAGACCCGCCGAACGGATAGAGTTTCCTCTACCTGCCCAAGGCGTCACAACACAAGCATTTCCACGATGTTCCAATTAGGAACGGAGTACAAGAGTTGCACAAGGAAAGCATCAACATATAGAAGTTCTACTTCTATTACACCATATTTGCACATTTATACATGCCCAATTTTTCTTTTCTTTCATTCCTATTCTATACATCAAGTTCCAAAACTATGGAATTTACAAGTTCCATACATTTAATAGAAACCCCTATGCTATGATTGTCCAAAACTAGGGGTACAACTCTATGTGACACCAAAGTGGAAGGGCCGCTATCTACAGAGCCAAACCCTTGCCTCGCTCCGCCGCCTCACTCGCGGAAGGACCTGAAAAACATGGGGTGAGAACTATAAACATAGTTCCCAGTGGGTAAGGCCACCCAAGAGAGAAGCTCGACCCACCAGGTCCAAAGAAACACCATAAGCATAAGTTAGATTTCGAATAACTATGCATACAAATATTTACATGCTTGTAAAAAAATATAAAGGATGCAACCAAATAAAATGACAATTTTTATTTTCTCCTAGGTTCATCCTATATCTCACATTGACCAAGTTCAACTACTTGTCATTTATTTATGGTGTCGGAGTCGCCGCATCACCATAATGGTTCTCAACCAAAGCGGAATCGCCGCAAGTGTTGGGCACCGGGCAATGGAATCGCCATCCCCATCATGGTCCCAACCTCCAAGGAGTGAAATCGTCATCTCCTTGTTCGGGTAGCGAAATCGTAGCATTCCCGGGATAGCGAAATCGTCGCGTACCCCAATCCATCACCGCCATCACGTGGCTCGGGTAGCGAAATCGTCGCATACCCGGGATGGCGAAATCGTCGCGTACCCCAATCCATCATCGCCATCACATGGCTCGGGTAGTGAAATCGTCGCATACCCAAGATAGCGAAATCGTCACGTACCCCAACCATCACACTTCACACTTGCCAACCTAAGTTCAATGGCCTTAGGTTCAAGTTACCAAGTCTCACCTATATTCAATGACACTAGGTTCCAATTTCATGTTCCAACCTATGTTCCACAACACTAGGTTCCATTTACACTTTTCAACCTATGTTCAACATGAAAGATAGGGGGTAGCCCTAGGATCTATCTAGAGTATATCAATCACCTAGAGGGGGGTGAATAGGTGTATAAACAAAAATCACAAATCTCAATGCGATAAAGTAATGCGGAAAATAAAATCAGTACAACGAGATTTACGTGGGAAACTCCACTTTGGAGAAAAACCCACGGGACCAACACGCGAAAAAATAATCCACTAAGAATAAAGAATTACAAGGTGATTACCGACTCCACGGACTTAACCTCTCCTTTATCTTCTCTGGATCTCGCGCACACCTCGGCTATCCACGCCTCACGTCTGAATCCACAGACGCCACGCCTCGAATCCACGAGACACCTCACTTCGAATTCTCGAAGCCTTCACGATCCGAATCCACGAACCGCCTTGAACACGTCGAATCCACGACGCCGATAGGAACAGGAACTCAGGTTTATACTGGTGATTCCTTGCTTAGAATTTCATTAAGAACCAGAAGAAAAAGTTCTAAGCAAGAAGGAGATCAATTCGACATATGAAATAGAAATTAAAACTATCTCGAATTGATCTCGGAGGCTATTTTGTGGGAAAAAGGTTTAGAACGAAAATCCTAGCCTCCAGGGTTTCTCTCTCACGAATTCTGAGTTGTTCAATGTCAAAGAGAACCCCCATAGGTTATTTATAGGTGTTGGAATCAAATAGAGTCGGATTAAGACAAAACATACCAAATCTGGCACTGTATACCGGTATACGAAGGTAGATACCAGAATGCAATGACGGAACAGATTCTCACGCAAAGGCATTCCGGTACTAAACACTTCAGTACCGGTATACATTGAATCAGTACCGGTACTAAGTGCACATATCGGTATACAGTTCAAAAACCAGAATTTCTCAATCTGTTTTGAGGAACTTCAAGTTGAATTCCGGAATACACTTGTAAAAATTGATTTTTTCAAAACGGAAAAACTTTAGACTCCGGAATTCAAAACAAAGAGTTTTAACAAAGAAACTAAAGTTTCCAAAAACTCGTCTAATCCAATTTTAAACATAAACATGATTCCAATACCATAATTAACAATGAATCACCATATAAACAATAAATCTTACCTTCACGTCGTGATTCACCCTGTGAGTCGATGATACACAATGCTTGAAGTCTCGGATTCTTCAACATGTTCAAATAGCACTTGACCATCAAGACTCCGGAACAACAGCTCATGAAATGTGCCAATACAAAATCCGTAACAATCTCCCCCTTTGGCAATTTCGTGACAAAAACTAAAATACAAGATTCTACCCGAACCAAAATAAATGTAAGTCATTGCCATCACCAAAACAATGAACTTCACGCGTGTATGATCCAAAACATAAAACCAAAATTACAAATGATCAACTCCTAAGACAAACTCTATGACTTAGGACTTGGAGTCTTGAAGTCTTAAAAAGAAATCCTACAAAACAACTTCAGACAAACATAAGTAGAACAAGCAAGTTAAGTTTAAAAACTCTCCCCCTTTGTATGATACTCCATCTTCATCTTCATCTCTCCCCCTTTGTATGGTTCTCTCCCTTTGCATGATTCTCTCCCCCTTTGTATGGGTACGTATATGTTTCAAAACGTAAATCTCTCTCTCCCCCTTTTTGTCAAAAATTGCCAACAAAAATATAAAGAGATAACAATAAAAACAACTAAGAGAGTAGAGTTAGTTCATAGTTACAAGTCCAAACTAGAGAGATAGTACCTAAGGCAAGCAGATAATTAAAGACAAACATAGCATAATGATAAGGAAAAGCGAAAACAGAGTAAGCAGTAGAAAACATCACTCTCCGTCGTCACTGTCATCATCACCATTGTCTTCTTCTTCACCTTCAGTGCCCGGAAGGTGCTGCTCAAAAGAGGAAGGAGCAGGTGGATGTGAAGTACTTGGACCTGCACCGCCGGCAACATCATCATGTCGGCAACCCAGTATCTCCAAAATTTTCTTCACGCCGTCCTCCAAATTCTTGAGTCTGTCCTCTAGTGCTCGGAAGCCCCGCTCAACCCGCTTCTTGAAGGACCTAACTTCATGACGAAGAGATACTTCGGGAGCTGCTCCTCCTGAGCTAGATGACCCTCCACGCTCAGCAGGACGGGCTGCGGTACTTGGAGTAGTAGTAGAATATCCTTTGACTTGTTGAAACGTCTTCAAGGTACTAATGGACTTAGCCAAGGTAACTCCATCAATAGGTCCTAAGCCGTAGTCATACTTGTTGCAAGAAGTATCTACTCCATGTGCTTCCAGAATACGTGTGATCAGAATAGGAAATGGAAGAAGCTCACGACGTCCTGAAGCAAGAATCACATTAGCCATTCGCTGCCACATCAGAAAAGGGATGTTGATGTTGAGACCATGTGCTTGCGCCGGATGACCAAGTAAATAGAGAAGCACCAATCTATCCCACCGGATGTGTTTTGTACCAACAGTTGGCACAATGTTGTAGCAGACGATCAAGGAAAGAATGTGATACTCAGGCTTCAATTCCCTTGATTCCACAAACAGCCGGTTTGTATATGTGCCCGGTTTGCATAGGGCATCTGTCATGATCTCCCAATGTGATGATGGAAGTACGTTCCCTTGTGTATACGGTAAACCCGTGGTGCTCACATTTAATCCAAAAATGTTTCCAACTGTGTGAGGAGTGACCACTACGCGAATTCCCCGGACCGATGTTTCAAACTGATAATTCCCCGTCTCAGAATCTTCATGAGTAACATGCCCGTGCAAGTAGAATTCTCGAATCAACTCCACGCAGAAAGGGGCACGAGTAGGGATGCGACCGACAGGTTCGATCGGAGCTCGTTGAAGTAGGCGAGCGAAGTCTGGAACTTCACGTGACAACTCACTGAAATTCACTTGATGCTCCGCGTGACACGCCTTGCTTGCGAAAGCCTTTTGCCGTTTGGAGGAAACAACTTCAGCTTCTGCACCTCGTTTGGTACGTCGCTCCGCTGAACTTGGTTCTCGGATAACCGGACCACCTGTGCTCCGACGAGGTGGAGAATGAGCTCTCCCCCTACGAGTAGAGACCTCAGGGGCTTTTCCTTTGCCTCTGTCAGTTTGCTCTTCCGGGGCATACTCGGAGCCCTCCGACTCGGTGCTTGATGTGTCTTCCTCAAGACGTGTCCTTTTGGTGACACGTTTCTTTCCACGACCACGTCCACGGCTTCCACCGGCAGCCATTAGCATCACGAGCACAAGAATGATGGAAAATGCCATGTTTCCTATGCAACAAAGCACAAAAAGAAAATGAAGCTCAAGATGAAATTGTTATGGAACTTCTAATGAGCTTACTAATCATCAAGACATGCATCAAAACATCATATTCATGAGTTTCATGAGGTTTGTTTCATCAACAAAGATATTCTAACAAAAACCCTAAAAATACCTCAAGAACATGCTATAGAACATAGATCAGAGATAAATAACATGTTATTCTCGGATCTAAGTGTACTAGAACAAAGCTTGCATGTATCTAAACTCATTTCAAGCATAAACCCTCAAGAAATTTCAGTAAAAACTGAGATCAATCTTCAACCCAACAAAACAATGTAAAAACATGTAAAAACTAGGGTTTCGAGAGTAAAACGAGATTAAAGATGATAAACTTACAAATCCAAGGTGAAAAATCACAGATTTGGAGGAGAATCATGGTAGGAAGCTCTTAGAGAGAGAAAGAGAGAGTTTTGAAAAAGTTTGGGTGAGTTTTCAAAATAAGATAACGGAATATAAAAGAAATTCCGCAGGCGCATACCGGTATGCGATACCGTATACCGGTATGCAATGTAAAATTTTTTAAAAAAAGTTCTCGGTTTTGAAAAGCAGAAAACCATTGTATACCGGTATACTATCTTAGTACCGGTATACAGAGAGAAAAACAGTGTTTGTGCCCTTTTTCATGAAAACTTCACATATAAAATATTCATCCCTTGATAATTTTATGAAAATTAAACATTTTTACTCCAAAATTATCACAATGAACATATAATATTGAAAAAATTTCATTGATTATATATAAATCAAAATCAAGTCATCACCAATAGTCTGTAGACTTAAATTCTATCAAGATGTAACCGGTTTATGAAGGTGACTTAAGAAATTCATCAAAAAGATAATTGTTTGTCGCACAAACGTTCAAATTTTGAGATAAACTTTAATTACAGGGGGGTGGCTCTTTGAGCATCTTACTTGTATGTGGATCACCTTATTACTCCAAAAAAAAATGTAAACATATTTCCATTGCAAGCTTTTGCAATCATATTTTTTCCTTTTTTTTCGGATATGCAATTCAATTCATGTGGTAGCTGCACACACTAACCGGACGACCGGGATGGTAGCTCTTTCCTCCATGTGGTGGTAGTTTTCACACTCCTTTAAAGGATGTAACTCTTTCCACATCTTACAAGCATATTAGCAATATTTATATTATAATACTCCCCCTTACATTAGCAATCTCTTAGATGAAAATACATGTGACAAATTTTTGTCCATAAGAGAATGACTATCCATCAAATTCAACACACACAACCGAGATAGATTAAGTTCCTAGAGATTATACATGATTACCCAAATTTGATGAATATAATATAATGAAATCTCACAATATAGTATCTTCAAAGACAATAAAGATGAAGTAAAATCGATAATTAACGTGAGATTAAAAAGGGAGTGAGTGAATGTGAATCAATTAGCTTCATGGCACTAATTAATGTTGAATGAAAAACACAAGTCATCACAGTCTTAAAGCATTAAAACAACAAAGAAAGTATCAAAAAGCAATGATCAAATAAAATATGCAATAAATACGGATCAATGCAATATTTCAAAAATATTAATGCTTAAGACAAGGAAAGATATCACCTTTCCGAACCCAAACTTGTCGGATTCTCGGTTGACTTGGTTTGTTAGAATTGAACACCATTTGCTTCGGCTTTTGTTCAACCCTTGGTCTCCACTTTGAATTCTCCTTTTGTTGTGGCTTAGACATTAGGTTGATCTTCGCATTTTGACCCGTTTGAACTTGCTTTTGAATCCTCGGGAGTTGTCGGATTGTTGATGATGTCATTTTCTTTTCACTTCTAGGACAAAACCTTTTGATGTGTCCTTTAATCCCACATTTATGGCATACATTCTCCTGTAGTTTGTGACCTTTCGTGACCTTTCGAGAACCTGGAGAAGATGAAGTTGTATTCCAAGGGTGCATGAGTTCGCTGTTCGCGATGACTATCTCTTCGACGCGAGCTAAACAGTTGATTCGGAGTGGTTGTGTGGCCTATTTGGCTAGCATCACCATGGGGGATGGAGATACCCCTCAGGTTGAGGATATACCGGTTGTGCGAGAGTTTGGAGACTTGTTCCCGGCTGAACTACCGGGTATGCTACCTAATAGGAAGATTGAGTTTGTGGTAGATATTATTCCTGGAACTACCCCGATCTCAAAGGCGCCCTATAGGATGGCACCTGCTGAACTTAAGGAGATGAAGGCGCAGTTGCAAGATCTATTGGACAAGGGTTTCATCAGACCGAGTGTTTCACCTTGGGGAGCGCCAGTTTTATTTGTGAAGAAGAAAGATGGATCCCTTCGTTTGTGTGTGGATTATCGTGAGCTTAATAAAGTCACGATTAAGAATAGGTATCCATTGCCGAGGATAGATGATCTATTTGATCAATTGCAAGGATCAATGGTGTACTCCAAGATAGACTTGCAATATGGATATCTCCAGCTCAAGATCAAGGCCGAGGATGTGCCTGTGACGGCTTTTCGAATACGGTATGGACACTATGAGTTTACAGTTATGCCGTTTGGGCTTACCAATGCCCCGGCAGCTTTTATGGATCTAATGTACCGTGTCTTTAAGCCTTATCTAGACAGGTTTGTCGTGGTGTTTATCGACGACATCTTGGTGTATTCCCGAAGCGACGAGGAGCATGATGAACACTTGAGGCAAGTGTTACAAGTACTTCGGGAGAAGAAGCTTTTTGCTAAGTTGAAAAAATGTGAGTTTTGGCTCCGCGAAGTGTCATTTCTGGGACATGTAATATCGGGAGCCGGAATAGATGTGGATCCTAAGAAGATTGAGGCGATCAAGGATTGGCCTAGACCGACCAATGTAACTGAGGTTCGAAGTTTTCTCGATTTAGCCGGGTACTATCGGAGATTTGTTGAGGGATTTGCTAAGTTATCTATGCCCCTCACTCGACTCACACATAAAAGGGCCAAATTCATTCGGAGTGACATGTGTGATAGAAGCTTTTTGGAGCTGAAGAAGCGTTTGACAACCGCCCAGATTCTGGCATTGCCTATCGCGGGAGCATGATATGTGATTTATAGTGATGCTTCACTTAACAGTTTGGGTTGTGTTTTGATGCAGGACGGAAAGGTCATAGCTTATGTGTAATACTTGGTTTTTGAGGTTTTTGAGGGTTTTGGGCTTGACGGATTTCGGGCGCCCGGAAGTGAGGAAGTGGACGCCCGAATGTTCTGGAGCCAGTGGACTTTTCGGATGGTCCGGAAGAGGCTGACTGATTTTGGATCTGAGCGCAGGTTCCGGACGCCCAGTTGTGGATCCGAATTGAGTTGATGACGTGGAGAGCCACGTGTCGCGACGATGGACACGTGTCGACCGCCTGAGACACGCCGCCCCACCGCCTGCCGACCGACGCCGACCGCTTGATCGCCAGCTGACACCTGGCTTGCAGGATTTCCGGACGCCCGGAAGTAGGATTCGGGCGCCCGAATGTGGGATTTTTGGGAGCCTATAAATAGGTGAGTCCCTGGGTTGTTTAGCTCATTTCCACTTCGTGATTTCCGTTTCTAGAGAGAGAAAGCTAGAGTAAGGGCCATGTGTTGGCATTAGTTTATGATCTAGCTTGTTCTCCTCTACTCTGTTGATCTGATCTGGTGCTGAGCTGTTGTTCTGTCGAAGTTAGCAGCCTTTTTGGAGATATTCAGATCGGAGTGCTACCGGAGCTTAGTTATCTTGGAGGGTTGGATCTGAGACTATTGTTGTTCCCCACCGTGGTTGGATTAGCTCTTGAGGTGGGTTGATGTTTGCCAGATTTAGTGGACTTCCTCCTATGTGTTTACTCTCATGTTAGCATGATGTGATAGTGTTGGATTATGTTAGCATGATATGATGATATTGTAATATGATAGTATGATACTATTGGGATTATGATAGCATGACATGCTGAGATTATGTTAGATATGACCTGTTAGGTTGAGATTGCATGTGCATGATATGCTAATGATATATATATATGAGCATGCATGATTTCCTTAAATCCTTGATGCATGATTTGACCTACACCTATCCTGTTGATATTCCTTGTACCAGTTGTTGTACATACTAGTGTAGGTGATCATGTTGTGGCTCGTGCTATGTTATTGTACCTCCTCTTTGTGGTAGAGTTGAGATTGATTGAGAGCACTGGAGCATTGATTGGGTCATACTTGTTGCTGATTATCCTTTGAGGTGCCGAGGGCATGTAATTCCTTGTTGACCCAGTCGTGTCGATTATATACCTGTGGATGCTTGGCGCTGATATGTGTTACTATACTCGGTTGGGTCGCTCCCACGAGTACCGCTCTGGAGTTGGTTTTTCCGTATAGAGGGATTGTACGAAGGGCTAGGGACAGACGGTGTTTCCTGTACTAGCTGGCTCCCTACGGGTTGAGCATGATCAGGCCGCAGGTATTGTATTGTATTGTATTGTATTGTATTATATTGTATTGTATTGTATTGTGTTGTATGGCATTATGGATTCATGATAGTCCTCATTTGATATATTCAGTTCATTGGTATTCATATTGACAGTTGAGCATTGTGCATAGTAGTGGTAGTATATCTCCTACTCTTTTTATTGCTCTATATATATCTCTTGAGATTGAGGACTTAGTGGGCAGACCGCTGAGGCTGGTGGCGGTACCCACTGAGGACTACTTGTTTGATAGTAGTTCTCACACCCGTTGTTGACACCCTTTTTGCAGAGTCTTCTTCCCCTGCTGTGCATACTGAGCGCGGAAAGGAGACCGTCGGGTAGAGTTGATCCCCGGATACTTGGCTAGAGGTATACCTTATTTTTGGTAGATGGTTATGAGTCTGTACAAACAGTGAGATAGAGATTATCAGTGTTGTATATTATAGTTATGGATGATGTATGTATGTACAGTGATCCTTTGATATATTTATATAGCAGCTCTGTTGATACCTTTAGCTCTGTGTGGTTGTTGTTGTTTTCGCTTCGTATACATGGTAGAGATACTGTGTATGCGGCGGATCTTGTCATGTGCCAGGGAAGAGGTAACTCGGGGCGTGACAGATTAAGTTGGTATCAGAGCTTAGGAATAGGTCATGAGGGCCTAGGAAACCTAAGATAACAGACCTAAGAATGACGAGAGAGACGTGATTTATCGCGAAAGTCAAAGATTGGGTTTTTGAATCCTTCCTTGTGTAGGAAGAGTGATTGAGGGATTATGCCTTCTCTTATCAGATGAATTATGTTGGCTGGAGACGACATAATAATCTGAGAAGAAAAGAAGTGTTCTTCTAGACTTTCGTTAGATTGGGTTGTGAGATTGTTTTGTGGTCCTAATCGGGTATTATGTTGCAGGTTATTACTATGCCTCCTCGACGACTGTCGAAGCGAGCGCATCCGACGCCTTCGGAGATACCTGAGCAGACGGGACCTAGTGAACGGCCCGATCTGCAGGGGCAGCTAGCAGACATAGCTGCAGTAGGAAGGCAGCTGAGTGTTTTATTGCAGAAGATGTGCGATGCTTTCTCCCAGCAGCAGAATAATACGCCTCGAGCTATGGAACCTCAGGCGGCAACTACTCCAGTTACATCCCAATCCAGAGAAGGAAGTACTCAGCCTAGTCAAGTGCTTTCTGAAGAGGAGCAGGAGCGGATGGCGGATAGATTGGCTCGCTTCTGTAGGTTTGATCCACCCCGATTTAATGGTAGCAGTATAGAACCATGGGTGGTAGAAGCTTGGATTTGCGAGATGGAGAAGTTATTTGAGGATCTCTTTGTGCCAGCACGGGAGCAAGTGCATATGGCAGTTCATTGTCTATTTGGTGATGCTCATGTCTGGTGGAGGAGGACCCGTGATCATAGGTCCCTGAATCCTCTACAGATGTCTTGGAGCGAATTTCGGAGAATTATGTATGGAGCATATTTTCCCAGTAGTGTGAAAATGAAGATAGAGGAAGATTTGAAGAATCTGAAGCAAGGGAATCGTCCAGTACAGGAGTACGCGAGGGAGTTTACAAGATTGCTTAATTGTGTTCCTTCAGCAGCGAGAGATGAGATACAGAAGGTTTATCTGTATGAGAAGGGTTTGAGACCCGAGATATTTCCTTTTGTTCACTCGCAGAGACTTCAGACCTTGGATGCTACTATTGAGCAGTCTCTGTGGGTAGAGCGAGGGACATTTGTGACGAGAGGGCAGCTTGTGGACCCAACTCAGGGTCAGGAGAGGAAACGCCCAGCACCTGATGATGGAGGGCAGTCGAGTAGCAGACGGCCACCTAGACCTCCCCAGCGATCGCGTTTCCAGGGATGTGGATCTTCTAGTCGCCAGCAGTCTAGAGGATTTCGCCAGCAGCGACAGCAGCAGAAGGGATCTCTCCGATGTGTGATTTGTGGAGGACCTCATTTTGCTTATCTCTGTGATCGACGAGAGGGCCGATGTTATGAGTGTGGACAGCCGGGACACATCAGGAAGGCTTGTCCCAGACTTGTAGCAGCCCCATCTATGGCGTCTGTACCTTTCTCCCCATCGCAAGTATCTGGAGCCTCCCCGGTATTTTCTCAGGATCGATCTTCTATGCCACGACAGCCGGATCGACGCCAGCCACCGGCGAGCGGTCGAGTCTATGCCGCTCAGATTGAGGACGCCTCGATAGCTGATCGAGTGGTGGCAGGTATAGTTTTGATTTGTGGCATTAGATCGCGTACTCTATTCGATACTGGTGCATCGCATTCCTTTGTTAGTAGAGCATTTGCATTGCATCATGGTTTAGAGATAGGGTCGTTAGCCCAGACACAGGAGGTGCGGGTACCCGACCATAGTTTGCAGGTGACGCAGGGTTGTTTGGGATGTCCTGTGCAAATAGGGCCTTGGATCATGCCTTCCGATTTATTGGTATTGAGACAGCTGCAGGATTTTGATATAATCCTAGGCATGGATTGGATATCTCGATACTTTGCTACGATCGATTGTGGAACCAAGACGGTGATCTTTCGTGAACCTGGACATGAGGAGTTCATTTATTAAGGTTGTAGAAGTTCACTGTTCGCAGTGACGATATCTTCTTCTAAGGCTAGACAGATGTTGAGTAGAGGATGTATGGCCTATTTTGCAACAGTGATTGAGGTGCCCACGGTTGTACCAGGACTCGAGGATATTCCTATTGTCCGTGAGTTTTCGGATGTCTTTCCTTCTGAGTTATCCTCGATGCCTCCTGATAGGGAGATTGAATTCGTGATTGATGTGGTACCAGGAACCGCGCCAATCTCGAAGACACCCTACAGAATGGCACCAGCTGAATTGAGAGAGTTGAAGGCGCAACTGCAGGATCTTATGGATAAAGGTTTTATCAGACCTAGTGTGTCGCCATGGGGAGCGCCTATGTTGTTTGTGAAGAAGAATGATGGTTCACTTAGACTGTGTGTGGATTATCGGGAATTGAACAACGTGACCATCAAGAATAGATACCCCCTCCCACGTATCGATGATTTATTTGATCAATTGCAGGGAGCGTGTGTCTTTTCTAAGATTGATCTTCAATTCGGTTACCACCAGTTGAAGGTGAAGGCCGAGGATATTTCTAAGACAGCTTTTAGAACTCGGTATGGGCATTATGAGTTCACTGTCATGCCTTTCGGTTTGACTAATGTCCAACTCTCCGTGGACAACGTGCGGTACGCAATTAATAATGTACGAGAACTCCCTCTCGTACTCGCGCACTGTGCGGTTCCCTTGCTTCAACTTACGGAACCTTTCTTGAAGTTTCCTTTTCTCGCTATCGGGGAAGTAGGCGGCAAATACCATACCCCGAAACTCCTCCCACGTCGGTGGCGGAAGGCTAGGGAGTCGATCACGCCGGACTCCCTTCCACCACACCTTCGCCGATCGCTCTAAACAATGAGCGGCGAGATGCACTTTGTCCCTCTCCAAGGTATACAGATCCTCGAAGAGTGTCTCCATGGCATCGATCCATGTCTCTACATCCCATGGATCCACGTTCTCCCCGCTAAAGATAGGCGGGTTGAACTTTTTAAACCTCATGAGAGCCGCAAGTGCGCGCTCTCGTTCCGCATCCTCCATCTCGGAGTCGGGCATAGGAGTACCCGACCCACCGGCTACAATCGGTGATGCCGGTGGCGCCACAGCCGGCGCCGGTGTCACCTCCTCGGCCGGTGCCGAAGCAGAGGCCGAAGGTACTCCCAACCTCTCCTCCATAATCGCAGCCGCTTGCTGCGCCATCTCGTCCTGGAGCTTTTTAATTTGCTCCTCCTGTCGTTGCATGGTTTCGGCCTGTCGCCGAACCACGCCCATCAACTCGGTCAACTCATTACGAAGACCCGAGTTCTCACCCTCCCCGAGTTGTTCGGGAGCCGCGCTCGATTCTCCGAGCCCAGCCCTCATAGGAGGCCGTCCACGTACCATTATCTCCTGAAAACACAACGACTTTGGTCATTTCATGACATTCAAAGTCATTTGCAACATTATATTTCACGAAAATAAACGTGAACCCAATCTAGGCGAAAGTCACACAAGGGTCCTTATTCCCCTCACTTGGTTTCATGTTGTCGGCCGCCAACATGAATACACTTGGCGAAGAATAAGACACACCTCAAATCTACCTCTATTCCCAAATTAGAGGCATAAGGACATAACCCAATCTCTTATCTTTCGCCACAATCAAAGATCTCGTCACTCACGAGCCTACACTCCTAGGGTCTTTTCCATCCTAGGGTTTTCTTAGGTCCACCTAGACCGTTTCTACGCTCTGATACCACCTCAGTCTGTCACGCCCCGTCGGGCCTTTAACACCAACTAGGTGGAAAGGATAACCGCACGGGCGCATGCCCCAGACCCGCCGAACGGATAGAGTCCCTTCTACCTGCCCAAGGCGTCACAACACAAGCTTATCCACGAGGTTCCAACTAGGAACGGAGTACAAGAGTTGCACAAGGAAAGCATAAACATAAAGAAGTTCTACTTCTATTACATCACATTGCACATTTATACATGCCCAAATTTTTCTTTTCATTCCATACACCATGTTCCAAAACTATGGAATACATAAGTTTCATACATGTAATGGAAATCCCCTATACTATCAAAGTCCAAGACTAGGGGTACAACTCTATGTATCACCAAAATGGAAGGGCCGCTATCTAGAGAGCCAAACCCTTGCCTCGCTCCGCCGCCTCACTCGCGGAAGGACCTGAAAAACGTGGGGTGAGAACTATAAACATAGTTCCCAGTGGGTAAGGCCACCCAAGAGAGAAGCTCGACCCACCAGGTCCAAAGAAACACCATATGCATAAGTTAGATCACAAATAACTATGCAACACTTATTTACATGCTTGTAAATAAACATAAAGAATGCAACCAAATGAAATGTAAATTATCATTCTCTCATAGGTTCATCCTATATTTCACATTGACTAAGTTCAATTACTTGTCATTTACTTATGGTTTTGGAATCGCCGTCTTACCATAAGGGTTCCAACATTCAAGGAGTGAACTCGTCACCTCCTAGTTCGAGTAGCGAACTCGTCGCATACTCGGGATAGCAAAATCGTCGCATACCCCATTTCAACACCACTATCACATGGCATGGGTAGCGAACTCGTCGCATACCCGGGATAGCAACCTCGTCGCACATCCCATCTCGACACCGCCAACTCATGGCGTGGTAGCGAAATCGTCGCATACCCGGGATAGCAAAATCGTCGCACATCCCGTGTCAACACCGCCAACTCATGGCATGGTAGCGAAATCGTCGCCTACCCGGGATAGCAAAATCGTCGCACATCCCATTTAAACACCGCCAACTCATGGCATGGTAGCGAAATCGTCGCCTACCCGGGATAGCAAAATCGTCGCACATCCCGTTGTTCACATTTTTCACTTGCCAACCTAAGTCTCATGACCTTAGGTTCAAGTCACTAAGTCTCACCTATGTTCAATAACACTAGGTTTACTTTCTCATTCTCAACCTAGGTTCAATAACACTAGGTTTCATTCTCACATGTTCCAACCTATGTTCAATAACACTAGGTTCTATTCTCACATGCTCCAACCTATCTTCAATGACACTAGGTTCTATTCTCACATGTTCCAACCTATGTTCAATGACACTAGGTTCTATTCTCACATGTTCCAACCTATGTTCAATAACACTAGGTTCTATTCTCACATGTTCCAACCTATGTTCAATAACACTAGGTTCAATCATACATGCAACCATGCAACAAGTATAGATAATTGAATTATACTTGAATTCTATATCATGCAATAGGAGCTCATTGCTCTACCTATCATGATTTTACCTTTGCCAACATGCAAGTTCTAGGGTTCACAACACATACCATTTTATTTTTAAATAGATATTTACCCTAGACATGGAAGTGACCTAATCACTTCGGTAAACACAAACCCACCTCAAGAGCTTCCGAATTTTTGTATTCTTCAAGCCCCTAAGTGTCCAAGCCTTGAGTTCTTGCTTCAACCCAAGCTTCTACAAGAAAACGGTTCGTTACTCGTTACGAACCCTTAATTCAACTCAATACACGAAATCAAGTGTTCTAACATGATTTCCAATGCCTCAATTGCAATTCTCGAAGGTCCAAATATATTTAGAACCTCCCAAGGCAAAAACCCTCATTTAACCTAGGTTTCACATGCATGCATGTAGAACCTCAAAATTTCTTTGCCAATCTCCACATTTTGTGTTTTAGATTGCCTAGGGTTCCCAAAATCTCATTTCAAAGGATTAAATCTAAGGTTTGAACCCAAAACGTGAGGAACTAACCTTAATCACGAGTTCCCCAAGCTTCTTCTTGCACCAAGAAGCTTATTTTCTCCTTTGGAAGCCTTTTCCAAGATCAATCCACCCTTTTCTCTAAGTTTTGGAGAGATCTCTAGAGAGAGAAAGTGAAGGAGATTGAGAGAAGAAGTGGAGAGGAAGACAATGAGAAGGGGAGAAGGTCTCAGCCCTTCATACACCCCCAATACATGTGAAAAGACTGTTTTGCCCCTCTCCACAATCAACACAAACAATCAGCCAAAACTGGAATTTCGTAACACTGTATACCGGTATGTGCATTGCATACCGGTATACGAGTGCTATTCCGGTATACCCCGGAGGATTCCGCAGAACCTGAGAGCTGGGTTCTCGGTTTCAACCATGGCATTCCGGTATACCCATCATCACATACCGGTACTAATCACTTCAGTACCGATATGGAGGTCCACATACCGGAATCCAGTGCAGACTTCACAAGTCTAGCAGTTTTAACTTCTCGAAGTCCGTTTTTGCGCCTCATTTGCGCCGAAAACACTTCTCACAAGTCCCAAACTTGTCTGAAGCCTCACATATAGCCTCTCTTGCTATTTTTCCATCGGAACTCCACAATTTGTAGAAGTTCGGTACGATGCACTGAAATTCAGTGTACTACACACAATCTCCCCCTCTTTAAGCCCTGACGTCCACGTCAGGCTCAGACTCACAAGTACGAGGCGGTGTGAGACTCATCTCGCTAGCCTAAATTGGGGGAGCCGCGCTCAACCCATAAACCCTGGGGAGCCATGCTCTACCCATAACTACACCTGGCTCAGCCGAGACTCATCTCACACTTCCGGCTGGTAATTGGCTCTGATACCAACTGTGACGCCCCGGACTTCCCAGGGGGTCACCCATCCTAGGACTACTCCCGTCCTAGCACGCTCAACTCTCTCAACCTCTTGGGCCTAGCCACCACCCAAAATGCTTAAGCCGGGTTGAGAGGTTAGCCCTATTATATCTTTTATATAGGATTACCTGGGGTGTCACACTACCTCTATGGAGAGCATTGTGAAGTTTATAAAGATCACAAGAGCCTCAAGTATCTGTTTACACAGAAGGAGTTGAATCTACGGCAACGGAGATGGTTAGAGCTACTGAAGGATTATGACATCTCTATTCTGTATCACCCCGGCAAGGCTAATGTTGTAGCCGATGCTTTGAGTAGGAAGGCTGTGGCGACTTTGAGTATGAGTATCACTCAACAGCCTGTCCTAATAGAGGAGATGCGGAGGTTATCTCTTGAAGTAGTTACTCCTGGAATGACGGCGAGACTGATAACCTTGGTAATACAGCCCACTCTGTTAGATAGGATTCGAGAGAAACAGAGTGAAGAACCTTACCTGATAAAGGTTCGAGATCAACTGAGGAATGGTGATCTTGAAGGGTTTACTTGTGATTTTGAAGTTCTTCGTTATAGAGGACGTCTATGTGTACCAGCGGATCTGGAGATTCGAGAGAAGATATTGAAGGAAGCACATTATTCTCCTTATTCTGTACATCTTGGAGGGACTAAGATGTACCAGGATCTGAAGACTCACTTCTGGTGGAATGGCATGAAGCGGGATATTGGTAGGGCTGTAGTTCAATGTTTGACATGTCAGCAAGTTAAGGCTGAACATCGAGTACCAGCTGGTAAGCTACAGAGCCTTCCAATACCTGAATGGAAGTGGGATCACATCACGATGGATTTCGTCGTAGGATTGCCGAGGACTTCGAGCGGCTGTGATACAATTTGGGTGATTGTTGATAGGCTGACGAAGTCTGCTCATTTTCTGCCTATGCAGATTACTTGGTCACGTGAGTGACTTGCGCAGCTTTATTTGGATGAGATATTGAGATTGCATGGAGTGCCAATCTCAATAGTATCTGATAGAGACCCGAGGTTTGTCTCTCATTTCTGGAGGAGTCTACAGACAGCTTTGGGGACCCAGCTTCATTTTAGCATTGCTTTTCATCCTCAGACTGATGGTCAGTCCGAGCGTACTATTCAGACACTTGAGGATATGCTGAGAGATTGTGTCTTGGATTTTGGTGGAGGATGGGATCGACATCTACGATTGGTAGAGTTTGCGTACAACAATATCTATCAGGTGAGCATTAAAATGGCTCCGTTTGAAGCATTGTATGGACGCAAATGTCGATCACCTTTGTGTTGGGATGATGTTGGTGAAAGGAAGACTTTGGGTCCAGACTTAGTGATTGAAGCCGAAGAAAAAGTTAAAGTGATACGGCGACATATTGAGACAGCCCAGAGCAGGCAAAAGAGTTACGCTGATACTCGGAGACGAGATCTGAAATTTCAAGTTGGTGATCATGTTTTCTTGAAGGTCTCACCATCGAAGGGCATACGGAGATTTGGGATTCGCGGAAAGCTTAGTCTGCGATTCATTGGTCCTTTCGAGATCTTGGAGAGAGTAGGACCCGTGGCATATCGGATAGCCCTTCTGCCTCGACTAGCAGGAGTGCACGATGTCTTCCATGTATCTGTTCTGAGGAGATACATGCATGATCCTTCCCATGTGATAGATTTTTCACCACTGGAGCTTACTGAGGATTTGCATTACGAGGAGCGACCGATACGAATTCTTGCTCGTGAGACGAGGGAATTGCGTAATCGGGTCATACCTTATGTCAATGTACAGTGGGATTTTTATGATGATAGAGAGGCGACTTGGGAGTTGGAAACTGTCATGCAGAGGTCTTATCCCCACTTGTTTGCATCTTGAGGTGAGTACTTTACTTTAGTTTCGAGGACGAAACTATTTAAAGGAGGGAAGAATATAATACTTGGTTTTTGAGGTTTTTGAAGGTTTCGGGCTTGACGGATTTCGGGCGCCCAGAAGTGAGGAAGTGGACGCCCGAATGTTCTGGAGCCAGTGGACTTTTCGGATGGTCCGGAAGAGGCTGACTGATTTTGGATCTGAGCGCAGGTTCCGGACGCCCAGTTGTGGATCCGAATTGAGTTGATGACGTGGAGAGCCACGTGTCGCGACGATGGACACGTGTCGACCGCCGGAGACACGCCGCCCCACCGCCTACCGACCGACGCCGACCGCTTGATCGCCAGCTGACACCTGGCTTGTAGGATTTTCGGACGCCCGGAAGTAGGATTCGGGCGCCCGAATGTGGGATTTTTGGGAGCCTATAAATAGGTGAGTCCCTGGGTTGTTTAGCTCATTTCCACTTCGTGATTTCCGTTTCTAGAGAGAGAAAGCTAGAGTAAGGGCCATGTGTTGGCATTAGTTTATGATATAGCTTGTTCTCCTCTACTCTGTTGATCTGATCTGGTGCTGAGCTGTTGTTCTGTCGAAGTTAGCAGCCTTTTTGGAGATATTCAGATCGGAGTGCTGCCGGAGCTTAGTTATCTTGGAGGGTTGGATCTGAGACTATTGTTGTTCCCCACCGTGGTTGGATTAGCTCTTGAGGTGGGTTGATGTTTGCCAGATTCAGTGGACTTCCTCCTATGTATTTATTCTCATGTTAGCATGATGTGATAGTGTTGGATTATGTTAGCATGATATGATGATATTGGAATATGATAGTATGATACTATTGGGATTATGATAGCATGACATGCTGAGATTATGTTAGATATGACCTGTCAGGTTGAGATTGCATGTGCATGATATGCTAATGATATATATATATGAGCATGCATGATTTCCTTATATCCTTGATGCATGATTTGACCTACACCTATCCTGTTGATATCCCTTGTACCAGTTGTTGTACATACTTGTGTAGGTGATCATGTTGTGGCTCGTGCTATGTTATTGTACCTCCTCTTTGTGGTAGAGTTGAGATTGATTGAGAGCACTAGAGCATTGATTGGGTCATACTTGTTGCTGATTATCCTTTGAGGTGCCGAGGGCACGTAATTCCTTGTTGACCCAGTCGTGTCGATCATATACCTGTGGGTGCTTGGCGCTGATATGTGTTACTATACTCGGTTGGGTCGCTCCCACGAGTACCGCTCCGGAGTTGGATTTTTCGTACAGAGAGATTGTACGAAGGGCTAGGGACAGACGGTGTTTCCTGTACTAGCTGGCTCCCTACGGGTTGAGCATGATCAGGCCGCAGGTATTGTATTGTATTGTATTGTATTGTATTGTATTGTATTGTATTGTATTGTATTGTATTGTATTGTGTTGTATGGCATTATGGATTCATGATAGTCCTCATTTGATATATTCAGTTCATTGGTATTCATATTGACAGTTGAGCATTGTGCATAGTAGTGGTAGTATATCTCCTACTTTTTTTATTGCTCTATATATATCTCTTGAGATTGAGGACTTAGTGGGCAGACCGCTGAGGCTGGTGGCGGTACCCACTGAGGACTACTTGTTTGATAGTAGTTCTCACACCCGTTGTTGACACCCTTTTTGCAGAGTCTTCTTCCCCTGCTGTGCATACTGAGCGCGGAAAGGAGACCGTCGGGTAGAGTTGATCCCCGGATACTTGGCTAGAGGTATACCCTATTTTTGGTAGATGGTTATGAGTCTATACATACAGTGAGATAGAGATTATCAGTGTTGTATATTATAGTTATGGATGATGTATGTATGTACAGTGATCCTTTGATATATTTATATAGCAGCTCTGTTGATACCTTTAGCTCTGTGTGGTTGTTGTTGTTTTCGCTTCGTATACATGGTAGAGATACTGTGTATGCGGCGGATCTTGTCATGTGCCTGGGAAGAGGTAACCCGGGGCGTGACATTATGCATCCCGTCAACTTAAGGAATATGAAAAGAATTACCCAACCCATAATTTGGAATTGGCAGCTGTAGTGTTTGCTTTGAAGCTATGGCGTCATTATCTTTATGGCGAGCGATGTGAAGTCTACACCGATCACAAGAGCCTAAAGTACCTCTTCACGCAGAAAGAGTTGAACCTGAGGCAACGAAGATGGTTGGATCTACTTAAAGATTATGATCTGACTATTCTCTACCACCCTGGAAAAGCGAATGTGGTGGCGGATGCTCTAAGCCGCAAGTCAATGGAGAATTTGGCTATGCTACTTGTTACTCAACAACCTTTGTTGGTGGAGTTGAGACGGATGGAATTTGAAGTGGTAGCTCCCGACACACCTTTGAGGTTGATGTCTTTGGTTGTGCAACCTACTTTGTTAGAGTGGATTAAAGAAAAGCAAGCCCAAGACTTGGAAGTGCAAAAGATTCGATCTAGAATCGACGAAGGACATGCCGGTAGTTTTCACTTGGATGATCAAGGAATGCTTCGATTTCAGAATCGCATTTGTGTGCCGGCCGAAACCAAAATTAAAGAGAAGATCTTGATGATGGAGGCTCATCGAGCAACTTACACTGTGCATCCGGGCGGGACAAAAATGTATAAAGATCTGAAATTGCTTTATTGGTGGCCCGGAATGAAGAAAGATGTTGGCGAATTTGTGGCTCGATGTTTGACTTGTCAGCAAGTGAAGGCTGAGCATGGGCTCCCCGCGGGAAAACTGCAAAGTCTACCTGTACCTGTTTGGAAATAGGAGCGGATCACCATGGATTTTGTTACGAGTTTGCCTCGCTCACAAGCCGGGCATGACGCCGTGTGGGTGATTGTGGATAGGTTGACTAAATCGGCGCATTTTATTCCTATTCACACTATTTGGATCGGAGAGAAGCTTGCACAAGTTTACCTTGATGAAGTGGTGCGGCTTCATGGTGTGCCCACATCTATTGTATCGGATCGAGATACATGATTTGTATCGCACTTTTGGAAAAGTCTACATGAGGCTTTAGGCACTCGATTGGATTTTAGCACCGCATTCCACCCTCAGAGCGACGGACAATCTGAGCGCACTATCCAGATTTTGGAGGACAAGCTTCGAGCTTGTGTCGTGGATTACCAAGGTGGGTGGCATCAACATCTACCTATGGCGGAGTTTGCTTATAACAATAGTTATCAAGCAAGCATTAAGATGGCACCGTTTGAAGCACTTTATGGAAGGAAGTGTCGATCACCTCTTCATTGGAGTGAAGTTGGTGAGAAACTGATTTTGGGCCCCGATGTGCTACGAGAAGTTGAAGACAAGGTTCGCCTTGCACGACAACGACTGATTACAGCTCAGAGTCCTCAGAAGATTTATGCGGATAAACGTCGGCAGGAATTGTAATTCCTAGTAGGAGGTCATGTCTTCTTAAAGGTGTCGCCGACGAAAGGGGTTAAGAGATTTGGCATTCGAGGAAAGTTGAGTCCTCATTTTATTGGACCCACAAACTGTAATACTTGGCATTTCGAGGAGTTTCTTGGAGGCTTTCGGGCGCCCGGAACTTAGGATGTGGACGCCCGAATGTTTCCGGAGCCAGTGGATATTTTGGACGGTCCGGAAGTGGCTGACCTGATTTCGGATTTGGATGTAGGAACCGGACGCACGGATTGTGGATCCGGATTTGGCTTGTGACGTGGAGAGCCACGTGTCGCGTTGCTGGACACGTGTCGACCGTCGGAGACACGCCGCCCCACCGCCTGCCGACCACCGCCGACCGCTTGACCGCCAGTTGACACCTGGCGTTTTGGATTTCCGGACGCCCGGAAGTTGGATTCGGGCGCCCGAAAGTGGAGTTTTTAGGAGCCTATAAATAGGTGAGTCCATGGTTGCTTGAGTACACTTCCCATTTTGTGATTCCACTTTCTAGAGAGAGAAAGCTAGAGTAAGGGCCATGTGTTGGCATTAGTTGTGATCTAGCTTGTTCTCCTCTAGAGAGAGAAAGCTAGAGTAAGGGCCATTTGTTGTTCTTATCTGATTCTGAGCCGTTGCTCTATTGGAGTTAGCAGTCCTTTGGAGGTATATTCAGATCGGTGTATTGCTGGAGCCTGGTGTTCTTCTTGGAGGGTTGGATATGAGGATACTGTTATTCCCCACCGTGGTTGGATTAGCTCTTGAGGTGGGTTGATGTTTGCCAGATTCAGTGGACTTCCTCCTATGTGTTTACTCTCATGTTAGCATGATGTGATAGAGTTGGATTATATTAGAATGATATGATGTTGTTGGGATTATGTTAACATGCCATGCTAAGATCATGTTAGATTGAGACTGATTTACTGTTTGCATGTGCATGATATGATCTTAGGTGAGATTATGATATATATAAGAGCATGCATGATTTTCTTATATCCTTGATGCATGATTTGACCTACACCTATCCTGTTGATATTTCTTGTACCAGTTGTTGTACATACTAGTGTAGGTGATCATGTTGTGGCTCGTGCTATATTGTTGTACCTCCTCTTTGTGGTAGAGTTGAGATTGATTGTGAGCACTGGAGCATTGATTGGGTCATACATGTTGTTGATTATCCTTTGAGATGCCGAGGGCATGTAATTCTTTGTTGACCCAGTCGTGTCGATCATATACCTGTGGGTGCTTGGCGCTGATATGTGTTACTATACTCGGTTGGGTCGCTCCCACGATTACCACTCCGGAGTTGGATTTTTTCGTACAGAGGGTTGTACGAGTGCTAGGGACAGAGGGTGTTTCCTGTACTAGCTGGCTCCCTACGGGTAGAGCATGATCAGGCCGCAGGTATTGTATGGTATTGTATTGTATTATGGATTCATGATAGTCCTCATTTGATATGTTCAGATCATTGATATTCATATTGACAGTTGAGCATTATGCATAGTAGTGGTAGTTTATCTCCTACTTTCTTTATTGCTCTATATATATATCTCTTGAGATTGAGGACTTAGTGGGCAGACCGCTGAGGCTGGTAGCGGTACCCACTGAGGACTACTTGTTTGATAGTAGTTCTCACACCCGTTGTTGACACCTTTTTGCAGAGTCTTCTTCCCCAATTGTGCATACTGAGCGCGGAAAGGAGACCGTCGGGTAGAGTTGATCCTCGGATACTTGGCTAGAGGTATACCCCATTTTGGTAGATAGTCATGAGTCTGTACATACAGTGAGTTGGATATTATCAGTGATGTATATTATGGTTATGGATGATGTATGTATGTACAGTGATCCTTTGATATATTTATATAGCAGCTCTGTTGATACCTTTAGCTCTTGTGGTTGTTGTGGTTTTCGCTTCGTATGCTAAGTTTTATTACTGTGTATACGGCGGGTCTGTTGATGTGCCCGGGGGGTGGTAACCCGGGGTGTGACACAAACGCCTCCGGAAACTTCCCGATTGCTAATGTGACTCGCCGCTGTCCCTAAACGCACCAAAACACGTGGACGGGCTGCAAACACATCCAACACGCACTAGGGACTCATTTACGCGAGAATCCGCCGAACCGGGTTTCCGCAATTGCCGAATTTGGCTCCGGAACCCTTCCTCTACTCAACCATCGCCGCCGAACCTTGACAATGACAATAGGGACCAGCAACAAAGCTCGATGATGATCCAAAGGTAAACAAACAACTAGCTTACGAAAACCATAACTCGAATCGCATCCGATCGGCGTATTTCCGCCGAACGACAACGTAGAACCCCGTTCTCGCTCCGCAATTGCTCCCAAACCCTTGACAACTAGTCTACAGGTTTCTAGCAGCATGAAGACGCTGCCCAGAGTAGTGCGCAGGGTCCCCATCGCGTAAAACATGCAAACAACAGAAATCAACACAAAACTATCATAAAATCAATACAAAAAGCTAGATTTCGTCCGCGATACCTCAATCAGCGACGCAGCGGACTCAACCAAGTAGTCAATTTGCTTTGTCTCGATGCGAGGAATCTCGTGCTCATCGTCTGGAGAGAAGACGACGATCAGCAACTCGCGAAAAAGCAAGAAAAGCCCCTTCAACACAAGGTTCCAAGAGCGGCTGCGGTCATCGCACCTACTGGAGCCTCGCGGATCCCAACAAGCATGAGCACGGGACCCTAATGTAGCACACTGAACTTTAGCAAATTGTGAGGTTCTAGTGTGAGATTAGTATTTTATACTAGTCAGGAGGTTTTGGTCGTGATGCGGGAGCTTGGGAGTGTTTTCGGGACTTAGAAAGTGCGAAAATGGACTCCGGAAATCGAAATCTGCAAAAGGTGCAGATTTTGTTTGGTATTCCGGTACTGGCTTGAGGTACCGGAACGGATTTGATTTATTCCGGTACTGAGGTGTGAGATACCGGAATACTGTGTATAGGCCTGGTTGGCCGAGGCTCTGGTTTGCTGGAATTTTTACCTGTTACCGGTACGTCTTGCGGGTACCGGTACGCAGTGCTGCAGAACCAGATTTCGCACAGTTTGCAATTTCTGGGTTTTAGAGGGGCTTAAGGGCAATTGTTACAACATGTAACTTAACCCTTCATCCCCCTCACTGCCCTCTTTAGTGCTGAGGCTTGGAGAGGAGTAGAGGTAGGTTTTCTCCCTCTCTCTCTCTCTAGATTTCTTATTTCCAAACCCTTGGATTCTTGGGTTTGATCTCCTTCCTCTTCTCCTTTGCCTTGAAGCTTGCTAGCTTGACCTTGGAGGAAGCTTGGAAGTAGAGTAGAGAGCTTGTTTGAGGATTAATCTCCAACCCTAGCATCTTTGAACTTGGATTGGAACTCTTTTGAGGTGAGTAGCTCTCTTGCAACCTCTTGGTATGAGTTTTGCTTGGAATTTTAATGAAAACCTAGTATGGATGAAACTAGGGTTTTATTTAGGGTTTCTTGATTATGAGCTTTTGAGGTTGAATTGATGGGTGTTGAATGTTGTGTTAGGTTGGAATTGAAGCTTCCTAAACTTGATTTGGGCTTTGGACAAGTACTTCTTGATCTAAGGTATTTTCCACCCATTTACCTCATGATTTTGGTGATTTTCGAATTGTGTTCGTTCAACATTTGTTACCCCCTAGAAATTGTCTTTAGGGTGCTAGAAATCGAGGGGGCAACTTCGCTTCGAAATATTGCGAGGTCTCGAAGGAGTTCCGGTGGGTTTGACCTCACCGAAATGGGTGAATTCCCACTATGTCTTCGGTTTAGCTTAAAAACTTAAATTGGTACATCTTCATGATAATTATGACATAATAGTATTTTGGAATGCATAATATGCATGTGATACATGTGAGTAAAACATGCCCTATGTAGTAGGGATCATGATTGATGATATGCATAGTGCATTTATGAAAGGTTATTATAGGATGGCATTTCACCTTATGTACATGTAGAAATACATGCATGAATGATTAAATAACATATGGGGTACTAGATGAATAGTGAACTATGAGGTTCATACAAGATGCTTTGTATATTGGCTATTGGTAGCAATGAATTTGATATATGGCAAGTTCTTGACAATGTGAGACTAAGTATATTGCACACTACTTAGGTGAATAACAAGGTTGACATTATGACATAGCACTAGACCCTTTGGGCATTAGTTGGTATTCCATGTTATAGACATGATGAACGTAATGCTTATGCGGTTGATTATGCTTGTTTGCCATTGTGCTCATTCGCACATACTTGTGGTCGCTCCCTACAAGCCGGCTGTCACGCCCCGCCGTGCCTTAACACCAACTAGGTGGAAGGACAAACCGCACGAGCGCGTGCCCCAGACCCGCCGAACGGATAGAGTCTCTTCTACCGCACAATACAAGCATATCCACGATGTTCCAACTAGGAACGGAGTACAAGAGTTGCACAAGGAAAGCATCAACATAAAGAAGTTCTACTTCTATTACAACACATTTGCACATTTATACATGCCCAAAATTTTCTTTTCTTTTATTTCCGTTCCATACATCATGTTCCAAAACTATGGAATATACAAGTTGCATACATTTAATGAAAACCCCTATACTATCAATGTCCAAGACTAGGGGTACAACTCTATGTATCACCAAAATGAAAGGGCCGCTATCTAGAGAGCCAAACCGTTGCCTCGCTCCGCCGCCTCACTCGCGGAAGGACCTGAAAAACGTGGGGTGAGAACTATAAACATAGTTCCCAGTGGGTAAGGCCACCCAAGAGAGAAGCTCGACCCACCAGGTCCAAAGAAACACCATATGCATAAGTTAGATCACAAATAACTATGCAACAATTATTTACATGCTTGTAAATAAACATAAAGGATGCAACCAAATAAAATATCTATTTTTCATTTTCTCCTAGGTTCATCCTATACTTCACAATGACCAAGTTCAACTACTTGTCATTTACTTATGGTTTCGGAATCGCCGCATCACCATAATAGTTCTCACATCCAAGGAGTGAAATCGTCACCTCCGTGTTCGAGTAGCGAAACCGTCGCATACTCGGGATAGCGAAACCGTCGCATACCCCACCTCAACACCGCCATCACATGGCACGGGTAGCGAAATCGTCGCATACCCGGGATAGCAACCTCGTTGCACATCCCATCTCAACACCGCCATCACATAGCATGGGTAGCGAACTCGTCGCATACCCAGAATAGCAACCTCGTTGCACATCCCATCTCAACACCGCCATCACATGGCATGGGTAGCGAACTCGTCGCATACCCGGGATAGCAACCTCGTTGCACATCCCATCTCAACACCGCCATCACATGGCATGGGTAGCGAACTCGTCGCATACCCGGGATAGCAACCTCGTTGCACATCCCATCTCAACACCGCCATCACATGGCATGGGTAGCGAACTCGTCGCATACCCGGGATAGCAACCTCGTTGCACTTCCCATCTCAACATTTCACACTTGCCAACCTAAGTCTCATGACCCTAGGTTCAAGTCACTAAGTCTCACCTATGTTCAATGACACTAGGTTTACTTTCTCGTTCTCAACCTAGGTTCCATGACTCTAGGTTCCATTCTCATGTTCCAACCTATGTTCAATGACTCTAGGTTCCAATCATACATGCAATCACATAACAAGTATAGATAATAGAAATATACTTGAATTCTATAACATGCAATAGGAGCTCAAGGCTCTACCTATCATGATTTTCATCTTTGCCAACATGCAAGTCCTAGGGTTCACCATACATACCATTTTATCTTTAAATGAATATTTACCCTAGACATGGAAGTGACCTAATCACTTCGGTAAACACAAACCCACCTCAAGAGCTTCCAAGTTCTTAATTCCTTTGAGCTCCTAAGTCTCCAAGCCTTGAGTTCTTGCTTCAACCCAAGCTTCTACAAGAAAATGGTTCGTTACTCATTACGAACCCTATAATCAACTCGATACATGAAATCAAGTGTTCTAACATGATTTCTCTTGCCTCAATTGCAATTCCCGAAGGTTCAAATATTTTTAGAACCTCCCATGGCAAAAGCCCCAAATCTACCTATGGTTTGCATGCATGCAAGCCAAACCCTAGATTTCATGGCCAATCTTCCACCATTTGTGGTTGAGATTGCCTAGGGTTTCCAAAAACCTCATCTTAAAGGATTAAATCCAAGGTTTAAACCCTAAACCACAAGAACTCACCTCGAAGCCCTAGCTCCCAAGCTTCTTCTTGCACCAAGAAGCTCCAAATCCACCTTAGAAGCTTTTTCCAAGGTCAAATCCTATACTTCTCCAAACTTTGGAGAGACCTCTAGAGAGAGAAAGTGAGGGAGGGAGAGGGAATGTGAGGAGAGTGGAGGAGTAATGAGGAGAGAGATACCTCAGCCCCCATACATAGCCCTCCACCATGAAATTACTAAAATACCCCTCACTGGGCATTCTGCCTCAGCCGGGCCCGGACCTTGCAAGTGGGGTCCGGACCCCGCACAGGTGACAGTCCACCGCGCAAGCCGGGTTCGGACCTTGGTGTCCGGTTCCGGATCCCGTACGCACCCCAACTCGGAAGCCAGCTCGGGTCCGGACCGTGACATCCGGGTCCGAACCGTAGCTGCCCGCGGACTTCATTGTCCGGACCCCAGCTTCCAGGGTCCGGACCCCATGAGCAGTTTTGCTCCACTTGGTCCCTTTTTCATAATTTATCAATTTTCGGGTTTCCACTCACACCCATAATGTTTCGAAACCTTCGGAACCCAATTCCACACCAGCCATTATCGGCTTCCATCGAACTTTATCAAATTTAGCAAAGTTCGCCACGACGCACCGAAATTTCGAGTGCTACATTCCTCCCCCCTTAAAGAGAGTTTTGGCCGCGAAACTAAATCATACCTCAGCTGGACTCAGCGAAGAGGTAAGGAAACCGCTCCTTCATTGAGCTTTCCAATTCCCACGTAGCTTCTCGCTCACCGTGATTCGTCAATTGTACCTTTACATAAGGAATTTCACGGTTCCTCAAACTTTTCACCTCGCGATCCATGATACACAAGGGAAACTCCTCATAAGTCATATCCTCATGCAGTTCCATAGGCACATACTCGAGGACGTGCGCCGGATCATATACGTACTTACGGAGCGTCGATACGTGAAAGACATTGTGTATCCCCGCAAGTTTTGGCGGCAAGGCTAGCCGATATGCCAAGGATCCCACACGCTCCAAAACCTCATAAGGTCCAATGTAACGGGGACTCAACTTACCCCGAACACCAAATCGCTTCACCCCTCTCATGGGTGATACTTTCAAGAAGACGTGGTCTCCTACCACGAATTCCAAATCTCGTCGACGCCTATCCGCATAGCGCTTTTGCCTGGATTGCGCCGTCGATAAACGTTCACGTGCCAAGCGGACCTTTTCCTCCGCTTCATGCAACACATCCGGTCCTAAGACCCTTCTCTCGCCGACCTCGCTCCAATGGATAGGAGAGCGGCATTTTCTTCCATACAAGGCCTCAAACGGTGCCATACCGATGCTAGATTGATAGCTATTATTGTAAGCAAATTCAGCCATCGACAAATGAGTAGGCCATGCACCCTTAAAGTCCAACACACACGCTCGCAGCATATCCTCCAAAATTTGAATTGTCCTTTCTGATTGACCGTCAGTTTGAGGATGAAATGCTGAACTGAAATCGAGCCGTGTACCCAAAGCTTCTTGCAAGCTTTTCCAAAAATGCGACGTAAAACGGGGATCTCGATCTGAAACTATCGAGGTCGGGACCCCGTGCAACCGCATAATCTCATCCAAGTAGACTTGTGCTAACTTGTCTCCCGACCAAGTGGTGTGGATTGGCAAAAAGTGTACCGACTTTGACAAATGATCCACCACCACCCAAATCGCGTCGTGGGCACCCTGCGATCGAGGTAGGCCCACAACGAAGTCCATTGCTATGTTCTCCCACTTCCAAACTGGAATGGGTAACCCTTGCAATTTCCTTGCTGGAAAGCGACGCTCGGCCTTCACCTGTTGGCATACTAAACATTGTGCCACAAAGCGTCCAACATCAAGTTTCATCCCCGGCCACCAATAATGCAATTTAAGATCCTTATACATTTTGGTGCCGCCCGGGTGAATCGCATAGGGAGAAGTGTGAGCTTCTTTCAAGATCTCCCTACGAAGGTCCTCGACTTTAGGCACGCACAATCGATTTCGAAATCGAATGGTGCCCTTCGAGTCCACATGAAAATCACCGGCGCGTCCACTCTCGATAGCACTCCGCACCTTTTGGAGTTCCGGATCACCGGATTGCTTTTCTTTTATTTGCTCCAACAAGGTTGGCCAAATCTCGAGATTCATAAGTCTAGCGGGGACGCCCGGGGCCACGACTTTCAAGTCAAACCGGCCCATTTCCTTGATTAACGACATTTGTCCCGTCATCTCAATTGCGAAGTTCTCCACGGATTTTCTACTGAGCGCATCGGCCACCACATTGGCTCTACCGGTGTGGTACAAGATGGTTAAGTCGTAATCCTTTATCAACTCCAACCATCTCCGCTGCCTCAAATTCAACTCCTTTTGAGTGAATAAGTACTTTAAGCTTTTATGATCCGTGTACACCTCACAATGCTCCCCGTACAAGTAGTGTCTCCACAACTTAAGTGCGAAGACCACTACTGCAAGCTCTAGGTCGTGGGTGGGGTAATTCTGCTCATAGCTCTTCAGCTGTCGAGAGGCATATGCTATCACTTGTCCTCTTTGCATAAGCACACACCCAAGACCACGCCGTGATGCATCACTATACACCACAAAGCCCTCCCCCGCAATCGGCAAGGCGAGAACCGGAGCCGAAGTCAACCTTTCTTTTAGCTCCTTAAAGCTTTGGTCGCATTCCTCGCTCCAAACATATTTGGCCCCCTTGCGGGTAAAACGCGTTAGTGGACCGGAGATTTTTTAAAACCCCTCCACGAACCGCCGATAGTACCCCGCAAGACCCAAAAAGCTTCGTATTTCCGTGACATTGGTCGGGCGAGGCCAATCCTTGATTGCCTCAACTTTCATAGGGTCCACCGATATTCCTTCCGCGGAAACCACATGACCTAAGAAAGCGACCTCACGAATCCAAAATTCGCCATTCTTCAACTTGGCGAATAACTTGTTCTCTCGAAGAACTTGAAGCACAATCCTTAGGTGCTCATTATGTTCCTCTTCACTCCGAGAGTAGACAAGAATATCATCTATGAACACAACCACAAATTGATCCAATAGTGGTTTGAACACACGGTTCATTAAATTCATGAACGCTGCCGGGGCATTGGTAAGCCCGAAAGGCATAACCGTGAATTCATAGTGTCCATACCGCGTCCTAAACGCGGTCTTATGCACATCCTCCGGTTTAATCTTCAACTGGTGATAACCGGATTGCAAATCAATCTTTGAATACACCCGAGACCCTTGCAACTGATCGAATAAGTCATCAATTCGGGGTAACGGGTACTTATTCTTGACGGTCACTTTGTTCAACTCACGGTAATCCACACATAACCGCAGTGAACCATCCTTTTTCCGCACAAATAGAACAGGGGCTCCCCAAGGTGACACACTTGGCTTTACGAAACCCTTGTCCATCAAATCTTGTAGTTGTGCTTTCAATTCTTTTAGCTCCGCGGGTGCCATCCTATACGGGGCCTTAGGAATCGGCGCCGTACCCGGGAGCAAATCAATCACGAATTCTATTTCCCGGTCCGGTGGCATTCCGGGTAACTCTATCGGGAATACATCCGGGAACTCTTGGACCACAGGAATGTCCTCGAGTCCCAACACTTCCTTTCGGTCATCCATTACCGTCGCTAAGTAAGCGATGCAACCACTAGCAATAAGCTTTCTTGCTTGCGACGTGGACACCATTGACGCAAAGAGCGAACTCTTGCAACCACGGTACACAAACTCTTTGTGCCCGGGTTCTTTAAACCTCACTATCCGGCTCTCACAATCAATAGTAGCGTGATATTTCGAGAGCCACTCCATTCCTAGGATTAAGTCATACTCATTCATTCGATTTAACACCAGCAAATCAGCTGGCATGATCCAGTTTTTAATCCTCACTGGACAATCTACACACGCGTGATGTACACAAAAGGTGTGTTCAGGTACTTGCACAGTTCTTGCATGCGTGGCTTCTACAATTTCTATTCCGTGTGCAATAGCAAATGATCGAGCAATGAATGAATGCGATGCTCCAGTATCAAACAAAGCTCTACATCGAATGCCTTTAATTAACACAATACCTGCCACGACATTCTCCTGGGCAGAAGGCTCCTCCACCTGCGAGACGAACACCCGTCCACTGGGCGCTGGTCGCTGGCCCTCAGCTGGTCTCGGCGGCTGTGTACGGCCTGCCGACATCGCCGCGGGTGGGATGCCCGCAAGCTGTCTCGGCGATGCAAATGCCGATGCTGATGACGGCACCGGCCATCATCCATCGGACAATTGTGCCGCATATGTTCCAGCTGTCCTCACTTGTAGCACCGGCCCTCACGGTAATCACACTGCTGAGGGTTGTGGGGGCCGCTACAAATCGGACACCGGGTCGAGGGTCGATTCCGCCGGGACCCTCGCGACTGGTTCTCCGACTGCGAGTGCTTCGGGGGCCGCTTAAAGCTAGATTGCCCACCCGGGCCACCCGCCGGTCGTTTCTTTCCTTTTTCCTTACCTTTTTCCTTCTCTCTTTCCCAAGACTCGTGCTCCTCGCCCGCACAAGCATTCCCGTGCTCTACCCAAAGAGCACGGTCCAAGACCTCCGCAAAGGTCTGTAGCTTGAGGGCGTGAACCGCCCGAAAGATCTCCGGTCGAAGCCCGCGCACGAAGCAATCGACCTTGTCCAACTCTCCGCGGACAATGTGCGGTACGCAATTAATGATGTACGAGAACTCCCTCTCGTACTCGCGCACGGTGCGGTTCCCTTGCTTCAACTTACGGAACCTTTCTTGGAGTTTCCTTTTCTCACTATCTGGGAAGTAGGCGGCAAACACCATACCCCGAAACTCCTCCCACGTTGGTGGCGGAAGGCTAGAGAGTCGATCACGCCGGACTCCCTTCCACCACACCTTCGCCGATCTCTCTAAACAATGAGCGGCGAGATGCACCTTGTCCCTCTCCAAGGTATATAGGTCCTCGAAGAGCGTCTCAATAGCATCGATCCACGTCTCTACATCTCATGGATCCACGTTCTCCCCGTTGAAGATAGGCGGGTTGAACTTCTTAAACCTCATGAGAGCCGCAAGTGCGCGCTCTTGCTCTGCATCCTCCATCGCGGAGTCGGGCATAGGAGTACTCGACCCACCGGCTACAATCGGTGATGCCGGTGGCGCCACAGCCGGCGCCGGTGTCACCTCCTCGGCCGGTGCCGAAGCAAAGGCCGGAGGCGCTCCCGTTCTCTCCTCCCTAACCGCAGCTGCTTGCTGCGCCATCTCGTCCCGGAGCTTTTTAATTTGCTCCTCCTGTCGCTGCATGGCTTCGGCCTGCCATCGAACCACGCCCATCAACTCGGTCAACTGATTATGAAGACCCGAGTTCTCGCCCTCCCCGAGTTGTTCGGGAGCCGCGCTCGATTCTCCGAGCCCAGCCCTCGTAGGAGGCCGTCCACGTACCATTTTCTCCCGAAAACACAACGACTTTGGTCATTTCGTGACATTCAAAGTCATTCCAACATAACGTTTCACGAACATAAACGTGAACCCAATCTAGGCGAAAGTCACACAAGGGTTCTTATTCCCCTCACTTGGTTTCATGTTGTCGGCCGCCAACACGAACACACTTGGTGAAGAATAAGTCACACCTCGAATCTACCTCTACTTCCAACTAGAGGTATAAGGACATAACCCAATCACTTATCTTTCACCACATCAAAGATCTCGTCACTCACGAGCCTACACTCCTAGGGTCTTTTCCATCCTAGGGTTTCTTAGGTCCACATAGACCGTTTCTGTAAAGACCGAGATTTTTACTATGTAATTTAACTCTCCGTTGATGATATTTATGTGTGTATTTTAATTACATAATCACTCGTCAAGTTTCGGGAGAAAATGATTTAAAATGAAAGAGTTACGCGATTTCGAAAATTAACTTAAGTGAATAGTAACTCTGGTTTTCCGGATAGGCCGATGGTTAGAGTTGACCTCTGGAGTGTGTCGGACTCCGTTCATAGTGGTCCAATAGCTCGTTTTCGACTGTCCGTTTATTCTGGACTCGATGGCACTGACGGAATTTGGATCTAACGCACGGTTTCCGAGAAAAGCCTACTGGATGGTTGAGGGACCAAATTGTAATTATACATGTGAACGGTAAAAGGGGTCTGTTGATCTGCGAATCGGCAATCAAATCGAACGAAACAAAATTGTGAGTTCGATGTCGAAGCAGTGCTGATCGCGTTCGTGCAATCCGTTCGAAATCCGACGGACGGATCGTAAGATATAACGCGTTTCCCGAGGAAGGGTCAAAATGTCATTTTTGGTATTCCGAGAAAAGTGCCAATATTTTATGTACCAAATTGTACGAAATTGGATTGGGGGGTACCTACGCGCATAATACACGCGCTGCGAGGGACTTAGTTGATAATTATCAACTTTGGTGGGCTATGTTGCAAAGTGACCAACTTGTATATAAAACACCACTTAGGGTTTTCTCATGTGAAACCCTAACCCTAGCCTTCTACACCCTCCACAGCCACCCCAGCCGACACCCCCACCTCCTGCTCCTCCCTCTGCGCGCGGCTGCCGCCGCCGGCGAGCCCCTTGCCGGTCGTCGCCGTCCCTGCGCGCCGCCGCGGCCGCTGTGAGCAGACTGCACCAAGTTTTGTGCAGATATGGCCGGACCCGCGTGGTTTCCCTCTCCCCGCGTCGCCGCCGTCCAAGATCCGTCGGGCCGCTCTCCTCCGGCCTCAGGCAACCCGCCGCCGCCGCCTCGGAGTGCCCCAGCCGCCGCCGTGGCCGCTGGACCCCTGGAACCCGAGCCCTAACCCGTGCGGGCTCGGTTTGTGCCAGCGCCGCCACCGCTGCCCTCCGCCGTCGACCAACCGGAGCGCCGGCCTCCCTGGCCCTCCCGCATACATCGTCTGCCGACGGGACCGCCGCCGGAGCCGCCGATCGCCGGGAGACGAAGGCTCGGCCTAGAGAATCACCGAGTTAGGGCATCACCGCCGCCGCCTCTGGCCGCCTCCCGCCGTCGGCCACCGCACGCGCCGACCTCTCCTGACCGGCAGCAACCCCCTGCCGCCGGTGAGCCCGCCGGAGAACCGCCTCCGGCCGTGCCCTAGCTCCCTCTGCCCGGTAAGCCCTATTTACTGCAGTCTGTGCATGGATCTGAGTTCGGGTCATTATTTTCATGATCCGGAGGCTGTTCCGATGCTTCTGGAGGTGAGCACGGTGATCGTCTGTCAGTGCTGAACGCGATGCTCACCTCCATTGTTGTCAGTGCCTCCGGATCTGCGGAATAAGCGCGATCATCGTGCAGTGCGCATAGTTTGCTGTAGTTCGCGTCGCACCCGCGCGCTCCACAGTGTCCGGTTGTGCTCCGAAGTGTGAGCACGGCCTCCGGCACGTCGAGACCTATTGGTGCGTGTCTCGGCTGACCCCGTAGACCCTCAGTTTGTCGTAACGACCCATAATGTCCGTTAAATCACATAAAGTAATGTGATTTTATGGAAAGTTGAGGGCTTTTATGTAATTTTACACCGCGTGATTCCTGTGGGCAGTATGTAGGAACTACGTGTGACCTGTGGACTGATTGTCCAAGGTCCGCTGTCCTTCGGTTGTCCGAAAATGGATTTTCGGAGCGTTTCCCGACGAAATCCGTCGGCGAAACGTGGTTTTCGGCTCGAAAACTTCCGACGCAATGTGTGTGACTTGTGGGCTGCCGCTGAGCCTTGTAGGCTGGTTGTCTCGGCTGTCTCGTGTATTCGGAGATGCCCGGTGAGCGGCAATGGGTTCCGGTGTCGAAATCGACACTTACGGGAACCCGGATCGGAATGATTGTCCGACGATAATCGTTTTGATGTTTGATCTTGTACTTGCTGCCAAGACACCCAAACGGATGTGTTTTGGCGCAGCGGTTGACTCGTGGATTGAGTCGGTACATTGCGGGACTATTCGTGTGTCTCGGGGACGTTCCGGTGCGATTTCGGGAGTTCCGGTGATTTACGGAGATCGGTTTGGGAAACCGAGTCTCGGGTTTTGGGATTTGTGTGAGATGCATATGTAGAGTCCTTTGGGACATGTCTCTGACTCGTGGACCTATCGTAGGTCCGGTTGATCTGCTTCGCGTCCAGGTTCCCGACGCGAGTACGACAGGTGGGTGAGCCTACGGAGTAGTTGGTATCACTATTCCCTGTCCCTTCTTTGATATAGCTCTACATGTCGATTCCTTCTTTACAGCATTCGTTCATACTTACCTTACTTGCATAGTATATTTGTGGTCATGGACATGTAGAGCAGGATTATGCAATGATGATTTGTGGACTTCTTGTCCAGGCAACACAGCGACTCTCTTGTCGTGTGTTTCGATCTGTTGTGGCTTCGGCCAGGTACCGGCCTCTTGCCGGCTTGGATTTGATCTGTTTGATCAGGATGCGGCGTTCCTTTCGCCTGTGGCTTCGGCCAGGTATCGGCTTCTTGCCGACTTTGATTTGATCTGTTGATCAGGATGCGGCGTTCCTTTCGCCTGTGGCTTCGGCCAGATATCGGCTTCTTGCCGGCTTTTTCTTGAGCATATTGCATGACCAGTCACGGCACGGCATTTATTCATGACACCATGTCGGTTTGGCCACCGACAAAGGGTGTACTATCCGGATAGGTCGACCTGCGGGCGCATGAATGGATCGAATGCGGATGAGTGCGGATGAGTGACGGATACGCCTGAGGTTTGCGGACCAATATGGTGGGATACTGATTGGGTATTTGGAGTTTTCTTTCCATTGATGCATATACAGCTTAGTTTTTCCTGTACAGTAGCGTTTTGATTATTTATTCTGTTCATACTGACACAGCTACTGTAGATCTCTGATTATATTGTTATCATATATCCTTTGTTTCTCAGTGATTACGACATGCCCCTGTGGCTCAGTTGTACCCACTGAGAAACCTCGTTGTGGTTCTCACTCTCTGTTTTTCAGGTGGATCGGGCGAGGAGCTAGTTCGTGGTTCGATGCGAGGACGATCTAGCTAGACTGCATTAGCGGTCATCACCCTGGTTATGTTTTTCCTTATCTGCATTAGTAGTCAGATAGATATATAAATGGTTCAGTTAGATGATCAATATTGAATGCTTATGACTTGTATGAGATGATGACTTATTATGCATGAGATTGGGTTTTAGTTTTGATTATTAGCATCTGATTCGGATTTCTTCGTGTGGGTGTCTACCCTTCGTGGTAGCTGATTTTCAAAATGATGTTCCGTGTGGGAACAGTTTTCAAAGATTTTTCTTGGATTCTTCTAATGCTTATTAGAGTTTGAAAATAAAGCTTTCGAGTGGGAAGCACTTTTAATAGGATGCTTGTTGTACTGTGCATTGCATCATCCTTCGCTTAAGGAGTGCTTAGAAGCATGTAGGGATAGCTGAATGCAAATGTACTCTATGTTGTATTGTATGGATTATCGTGAATGTAAATGCGATTGTGATCCTGTTGTATGTTGTTGGTACGCCGTGCAAATACAGGGAAGACTCTGTCCGTGTAGACAGAGGTGCCTGTATTTGTGGCGGGTCTGTTCACTGCGCGGGCTAGACTTTCAAAAAAAAAAAAAAAAAATTTGACTCGTTTTCCGCATTTAAACTAGCCCGGGGCGTGACAGTTTTTACGCTCTGATACCACCTCAGTCTGTCACGCCCCGACGTGCCTTATCACCAACTAGGTGGAAGGACAAACCGCACGAGCGCGCGCCCCAGACCCGCCGAACAGATAGAGTCTCTTCTACCGCCCAAGGCGTCACAACACAAGCATATCCACGATGTTCCAACTAGGAACGGAGTACAAAAGTTGCACAAGGAAAGCATCAACATAAAGAAGTTCTACTTCTATTACAACACATTTGCACATTTATACATGCCCAAAATTTTCTTTTCTTTCATTTTCGTTCCATACATCATGTTCCAAAACTATGGAATGTACAAGTTGCATACATTTAATGAAAACCCCTATACTATCAATGTCCAAGACTAGGGGTACAACTCTATGTATCACCAAAATAGAAGGGCCGCTATCTAGAGAGCCAAACCCTTGCCTCGCTCCGCCGCCTCACTCGCGGAAGGACCTGAAAAACGTGGGGTGAGAACTATAAACATAGTTCCCAGTGGGTAAGGCCACCCAAGAGAGAAGCTCGACCCACCAGGTCCAAAGAAACACCATATGCATAAGTTAGATCACAAATAACTATGCAATAATTATTTACATGCTTGTAAATAAACATAAAGGATGCAACCAAATAAAATATCCATTTTTCATTTTCTCCTAGGTTCATCCTATACTTCACAATGACCAAGTTCAACTACTTGTCATTTACTTATGGTTTCGGAATCGCCGCATCACCATAATAGTTCTCACATCCAAGGAGTGAAATCGTCACCTCCGTGTTCGAGTTGCGAAACCGTCGCATACTCGGGATAGCGAAACCGTCGCATACCCCACCTCAACACCGCCATCACATGGCACGGGTAGCGAAATCGTCGCATACCCGGGAAAGCAACCTCGTTGCACATCCCATCTCAACACCGCCATCACATGGCATGGGTAGCGAACTCGTCGCATACCCGGGATAGCAACCTCGTTGCACATCCCATCTCAACACCGCCATCACATGGCATGGGTAGCGAACTCGTCGCATACCCGGGATAGCAACCTCGTTGCACATCCCATCTCAACATTTCACACTTGCCAACCTAAGTCTCATGACCCTAGGTTCAAGTCACTAAGTCTCACCTATGTTCAATGACACTAGGTTTACTTTCTCGTTCTCAACCTAGGTTCCATGACTCTAGGTTCCATTCTCATGTTCCAACCTATGTTCAATGACTCTAGGTTCCAATCATACATGCAATCACATAACAAGTATAGATAATAAAAATATACTTGAATTCTATAACATGCAATAGGAGCTCATGGCTCTACTTATCATGATTTTTATCTTTGCCAACATGCAAGTCCTAGGGTTCACCATACATATAATTTTATCTTTAAATGGATATTTACCCTAGACATGGAAGTGACCTAATCACTTCGGTAAACACAAACCCACCTCAAGAGCTTCCAAGTTCTTAAATCCTTTGAGCTCCTAAGTCTCCAAGCCTTGAGTTCTTGCTTCAACCCAAGCTTCTACAAGAAAATGGTTCGTTACTCATTACGAACCCTATAATCAACTCGATACATGAAATCAAGTGTTCTAACATGATTTCTCTTGCCTCAATTGCAATTCCCGAAGGTTCAAATATTTTTAGAACCTCCCATGGCAAAAGCCCCAAATCTACCTAGGGTTTGCATGCATGCAAGTCAAACCCTAGATTTCATGGCCAATCTTCCACCATTTGTGGTTGAGATTGCCTAGGGTTTCCAAAAACCTCATCTTAAAAGATTAAATCCAAGATTTAAACCCTAAACCACAAGAACTCACCTCGAAGCCCTAGCTCCCAAGCTTCTTCTTACACCAAGAAGCTCCAAATCCACCTTAGAAGCTTTTCCCAAGGTCAAATCCTACACTTCTCCAAACTTTGGAGAGATCTCTAGAGAGAGAAAGTGAGGGAGAGGGAGAGGGAATGTGAGGAGAGTGGAGTAATGAGGAGAGAGATACCTCAGCCCCCATACATAGCCCTCCACCATGAAATTACTAAAATACCCCTCACTGGGCATTCTGCCTCAGCCGGGTCCGGACCTTGCAAGTGGGGTCCGGACCCCGCACAGGTGACAGTCCACCGTGCAGGCTGGGTCCGGACCTTGGTGTCCGGGTTCGGAACCCGTACGCACCCCAACTCGGAAGCCAGCTCGGGTCCGGACTGTGACATCCGGGTCCGGACCGTAGCTGCCCATGGACTTCATTGTCCGGACCCCAGCTTCCAGGGTCCGGACCCCGTGAGCAGTTTTGCTCCACTTGGTCCCTTTTTCATAATTTTTCGATTTTTGGGTTTCCACTCGCACCCACAATGTTCTGAAACCTTCAGAACCCAATTCCACACCGGCCATTATCGGCTTCCATCGAACTTTTTCAAATTTAGCAAAGTTCGCCACGACGCACCGAAATTCCGAGTGCTACACCGGCACTCCGGAGTTGGCCTTTGCGACGTTTGTTCGCCCGTGCGGGATTGGGCACCGAAGTGGATTGCTGTGGAAAAGGCTCATTCTTAGCGTGAGAATGATGGCTACCACGGGGCCATTAGACTCGGCACAAGCGGGACAGTACCGTCCCCTATGATTGGATAAATGAGGTCTCATGTAAGTAGTAAAATGATATACATGTAGTTGGAAACAAGTCATATATTTCATACTTGTAGTTGGAGACAAGTCATACATGTAGTAGCAAAACTTGACATATAGTGAGGTCATGACACTTGAACATGTGTAGTTAGTTATGGCATATACACACATGAGCTTGACTAGAACATTTACATGTTTTATAACATAATGTTTAGAGGCATAGTAGTGTAGAACTTTTAAACATAATTATGCTTTACTTTTGCAAATTCCTACTTTTGCCTCAGTTGACCTAGTGGTGTACTCCGCTCCTCTCGGTGGCTTACCCACTGGAAACTATTGTATAATAGTTCTCATTCCCCTGGGGTTTATTGTTTTTATTTCAGAGCCTTCCACTGCGGGAGAGGCTAGGGACCGAGGCAAGGGCGTGGCGACTAGCTAGTGCTCGTGGGAGATAGTCGCATAGGTGGACACCTTTCTTTTGTTTTGTTGAAAGGTGTATGTATTTTGGGTTTGGTGTTGTAGATGTTACCCTATGTCTTAGACTCTTGTTGTAGTAACTTTGTATAACTGTTATCAGTTTACTTGTCGTTATGTTGTATTTTGGATACATATATATATATATATATATATATATATATCTCCTCGTTGACTACTGTTTCTTTATCTAGTTATGATTATGCTCTGATTACCATGATAGGATTGCTATTATTACTCCTTTCATTGCATACCTGTGGTAGACGCCTTGTGTGCACTGGGGCGCCTTGTATACACGGCGGGTCTGTGCACGCGCCCGGGTGGGCTTCCGCTGGGGCCCCGGGGCGTGACAGGCGACCACGGAGCGGCGCCGGGTGGCGGCGGGGAGCCCGCCGGGAACACGAGGGAGAAGCGAGAGGTCGGACCGAGCGGCGGCGGCGGCGCGCAAGGCGATACGGCCGCACAAACAGCACCAGCCCCAAGCGCGGCCGCGGCGGCGTTCCACGCGAGCAGCGGCGACGGCACCGGTCCGGCTCGGGTGCGGCGGTGCCGGAGGGTCGAGCGGGGTCGGCGGGAGGCCTCGGGAGGTGGCGATGGTGGCTCTCTGTCACCACCAGCCCGCACGAGCCATGGCTCCTTTGGCCGGGTTGCAGGAGCAGCAGCGGATCCGGGGATGGCCGGGGACAGCAGGGCGGCACGCCGGGAGTCGGTGGCGGCGCCGGCAACCCGCAGGGATCAAGGCCCTCCTTCCCAGGTGGATCAAACCCGAGAAGAAAAAGAAAAAGAGGAAGTTGAGGGAGGGGGAGGTGGTTGGAGGCTGGCAGCACCCCAGGGCGGCGGCGGCTGGACGCACCCCAGGGCGGCGGCGGCTGGCCGGCGGCGACGGCGGCGCACAGGGTAGGGTGCCCGAGGAGGAGGGGAGTCGGCTAGGTTAGTTGGGAGGGGGTGGAGGTGGCTAGGGTTAGGGTTTGCTCATGCAAACCCTAAAACCTAAATATATAAGCTTTGCCATTTTGCACAAAGGTCCGTCGAAAACCCAATATTTCTTGATGGGTCCCTAACAGCACGTGTAATTTGTGCGTAATCACCTCCCGACCAATTTTTGCGTATTTTGATACATAAAATATTGGCATTTTGTGCGAAACACCAAAAATGCCACTTTGACCCTTCATCGAAAAATGCGCGATATCTGACGATCCGTCCGTCGGATTTCTTAACGAATTATGCCGGCGCATTCAGCACTGCCGAAACATCGAACTCACAATTTTGTTTCGTTCGATTTGGTCACGGATTCGCGACAAACTCATTCTCTTTCTGATCCATCAACACATCACTTGTATAACGACCAATAATCGCTTCTAAATCCCCTCGATTAGCGAAATCGCGACCTAAGTCCCTGTGCGCAGACTTTCTCTCGCATAATAGGTACCTGTCTGAGGGTCCACATGCAAAACGGAGCAACGGTAAGCTTTACAAAGCCAAAACAATGAAGAATAAAAGTCTATTTTGTGATAAAGTCCAATTTTCTCAAAAATTGTGCGTCAAATCCAAAATTCGTTAGTGCCATCGAGTCCAGAATAGTCAGACAGTTGGAAACGAGCTATTGGACCACTATAAACGGAGTCCGATACACTCCAGAAGCCATCTCTATTCATTGGTCTCTCCGGAAAACCCGAGTTACTATTCACTTTAAGTGATTAGTAAAGATCGCGTAACTTCTTCATTCTAACTCGTTTTCTCCCGAAACTTGACGAGTGATTATGTAATTAAAATACACGCAAAAACATCATCAACGGAGAGTTTAATTACATTGTAAAAATCTCAGTCCTTACAATCTGTTTGTCTCAATCCGAGCATATCACCAAGCTTCTTTGATCCAGAGGAGAATTTTTGTTTGTCGAATTTGAGTTGATAGATTTGTTTGGTCAAAACTTGGTTAGAAGTATGGGTTTCTTTGTATTGTTGCTCAAGAAAGTCAATCTTCTCTAGATGTGATTCATTTCTAGTCTCCGATTGGTCTATCTTCTCTTGGAGGACTTTATTATTTTTCAACATCAACTCCCTTTCCTCCTCAAGAGCTTTAGACGTGGTCTTCAATGCGTTATTTTCATCCTCGAGCTCAAGCAGACGCTTCTTCAGCTTTTTATTGACCTTAGCCAACTTCTTAGATTCAATAAGTAGTTGATTGTACGCAGCAACTGAGTCGTCATCGTCTGACTCCCCCTCACTCTCGCCATCGTTGTTCGATGTTTCATACAAAATAGATGAAGTAGAGTCAGAAATAATAGATGATAAGCATACCGCTGAAGAGTGAGGTAAAGAAGTATGAGAAAGTAAGGCAACATTATTCTTCTCCTCATCACTTGAGGTCGATTTTTCAGAAGTAGAATCGTCCCAATTTTTTGCTAGCAAAGCCTTCTTCTTATAAGATTTTTTAATAAGACAATCCATTGAAATATGGCCGTAGCCTTTGCATTTATAGCATTGAATTTTTCCTTCAAAATTATCTTTTTCTTTAGAAGCTTTTGCAAGTTTATTTTCTTTTAAGGATTTTAAACTTGAAGACACTTTCGAAGAAGTTTTGGATGAAGATCTATTTGTCCTGTTCATCCAAAAAATCCAACAAAATTTCTTCGTGAGAAGCACTAATTGGTGTTCAAAGTCGGCATGAGTAATTTCTTCGTCGGAACTCGAGTCATAATCTTCCTTCTTGATAGAATTTAGAGCAACACCTGTCCTTTTAGAGGAAGACTTGGAAGAAGATTGATTAGTAGGAAAGTTATTTCATACATTTGTAAAGCTTCTACTAATTCTTCTAATTTCATCTCATCCGGATTTTTGACTGTTTCAATCGCTGCAGCCTTCGCCCTAATGCGTTCCGGAAGAGTTCGCAGAATCTTTTTTACAATTTTAGATTCTGGGATCTTCTCTCCCAAGTTAGCACATGTATTAATAATATCTTGGAGTCTAGTAAAATAATTGGTAAAAGTTTCATGCTCCTCCATTCGAGTATAATCAAATTGGCTTGTAAGCATCTGAAGCTTTTGAACTTTTATTAAACTCGTACTCTCATGTGTAACTTGCAGAGTATCCCAAGTCTCTTTTGCTGCTTCACACGCAGAAACACGTGTGAACTCAGTCGGAAAAAGTGCGTTGAATAAAGCATTAGTACCCTTCCCATTGTAAGAAGATACTTCGATCTCATCCTTCGACCACTTAGTCCGAAGTTTAGAAATAGTAGCATTATTAACTATTTTGGTTGGATGCTTCCAGCCGAATTCGACGGCTTGCCATACTCGCTCATCAATTGAGATGACGCTCTCATTCGGACTTTCCAATAAGAATAGTTAGTCCTTTCAAAGAGAGAAGGCCTATTAATGTTACCACCTTCACCTATTATGATAGAAAAATCTAAATCCCGCTCTAATACCATTTGTAAGTTATGTAAACTCTAGGATCTATCTAGATACTATCAATCACCTAGAGGGAGGTGAATAGGTGTATACGCCAAAAATACAAATCTCAATGCAACAAAAATAAATGCAATAGCACACCGAGATTTACGTAGGAAAACTCCAACTATGAGTAAAAAATCCACGGGACCAACACGCAATAACAATCCGCTAAAAGATAAAAGATCACAAGGTGATTACCGACTCCACGGACTCCAACCTCTCTTTTATCTTCTATGAACCTTGCGCACACCGCCGGGTTGTCCACGCCCCATGTCCGAGTCCACGAACGCCACTCAAATCCACGAGTGCCAACGATTCAAATCCATGAACGGTCTTGATCTTGTCGAATCCACGACGCTGCTCACAACGAGCAAACCAATGTTTCTATGGTGATCCTTTGCTTAGAGTATCATTAAAGAACCAGTGAAAAAGTCTCTAAGCAAATCATAGATCAATTCGACATATACATGATGAAATTACGCAATCTCGAATTGACCTAAAAGAGGCTAATTGAGTGAGAAGAGTTTGGAACGAAAATCTAGCCTCTAGGGTTGCTCTCTCATGAATTCTGAGTGCTTCACCGTCATAGAGAACCCTAACGATGTATTTATAGACTTTAAAATTAATTAGAGTCGGATTAGAATAAATCAGCAAATCTGCACATTGAGTACCGGTACACAAAGGTGGGTACCGGTACACAAAGACACAACAGCAGATTTTCTAACTCTATGTACAACTTAAATCAGTACCGGTACTCCAACTAGGTACTGGTATACAATTCAAATTACAGAATTGCAACGTTGGGGTTTTGAGAATCTCAAAACTAGGTTCCGGTACTCAATATAAAATTTCACATTTTTAAATCCGTTTTCGAGGAACCAAAATCCTGTAACGGAACTCAATATAAAATATTGTTAAAAACAAACCAAAAGTTCCAAAAACCACTTCTAATCCAGTTTTCAACACATTTATGATTCTAATGCCATAAATCAATATGAATCATCATGAAAACATTTAAACCGTACCTGAGCATCATGATTCAACCTGTGAGATTTCGTGAGTTCTTTGCGGAATATTAGATTCGTTAAGTGTCGACAATCGGATCCGAACTCTTCAAGACTCCGACTCACTTCACGAAATATGCCAACATAAAATCCATAACAGTGACACATCGCGGCATGGTCTTGGGTGTGTGCTTATGCAGCGTGGGCAGGTTATTGCATATACTTGCCGGTAGTTGAAGAATTATAAGCAGAATTATGACTTGGAGCTAGCGGCGGTAGTTTTCGCGCTCAAGTTGTGGAGACGCTAGTTGTTTCGGGAGCGTTGCGAGGTTTATACGGATGACAAAAGTTTGAAGTATTTATTCACTCAAAATGAGTTGAACTTGAGTAACGGAGATGGTTAGAATTGTTGAAGGATTACGATCTAACCATCCTGTAACACCCAGGCAAAGCAAATGTGGTGGCCGATGCGCTCAGTCATAAATCTGTGGAGAACTTTATAACGATGATCACAATTCAGCCACAGTTGATCACGAAAATGCGGCAGTTCGACTTGAAAGTTGTGACTCCGGGCGCCCCCACAAAGTTTATGACTCTCATTATTCGGCCCACCTTGTTGGAGCGAATAAAAGAAAAATAATCTTCGGACCCAGAACTCCAAAATGTGCGGAGCGACATTGAGAGTGGGCAGACCGATGAGTTTAGTGTGGATTCGGAGGGCACTCTGCGATTTCAGAATCGTTGTTGTGTGCCCAAGGACGAGGAGATCCGTGGGAAAATTTTTGAGGGAAGCTCATACATCCCCGTATGCTATTCATCCGAGCGGCACCAAGATGTAAAAGGATCTCAAAATACATTATTGGTGGCCGGACCTGAAAAAAGACAACGGACGCTTTATGCCACAATGTTTAGTGTGTCAACAAGTGAGAGCGAAACATTGCCTCCAGGCGAAAATTGTAAAATATGTCGATTCCGGTATGGAAGTGGGAGAATATAGCGATGGATTTTATCGTGGGATTGCCTCAGTCTCTAGGAGGTCATGATACAATTTGGATGGTTGTGGACCATTTGACGAAGTCGGCTCATTTCTTACCAATCCACACTACCTGGTCGGAGAATAAGTTGGCACAAGTCTATTTGGATGAGATTGTGCGTCTATAGGGGGTCTCGACATCGATCGTGTCGGATCGGGATCCCCATTTTGCATCTCAATTTTGGAAGAGCTTGCACGAGGCATTGGGCACATGGCTCGATTTTAGCACGGAATTCCATTATCAAACGGACGGTCAATCAGAGAGGACAAATCAAATTTTGGATGATATGCTCTGAGCATATGTTAGAGGTTTCAAGAGTGCGTGGCACACCTACTTGCCGATGGTAGAGTTTCCTTATAATAATAGGTATTAGGCAATTATTGGTATGGCACCATTTGAGGCCTTATATGGAAGGAAATGGCAGTCTCCAATATATTGGAGTGAGGTCGGCAAGAAAATGGCCTTGGGATCAGATGTCTTGCAAGATGCGGAAGAAAGGGTCCATTTGGCGTGTCAACTATTATTGATGGCGCAAGCACGACAGAAAAGCTATGCGGACAACCATCAGTGAGATTTAGAATTCGTGGTGGGCGACCACAATTCTTGAAGGTGTCGTCCAGGAGAGAGGTGAAAAGGTTTAGAGTTCGGGGCAAGCTATGTCCCCGATATATCGGACCGTATGAGATTTTAAAGCGCGTGGGGCCTTTGGCGTATTGACTTGCGCTATCACCGAGACTTGCGGGAGTACACGATGTATTCCATGTATCTACACTCTACAAGTACATTGATGATCTGACCCATATCCTTTACTATGAGCAGTTGGAGCTTCAAGAGGACATGACTTATGAAGAGTTCCCCGTGTGCATCCTCGAAGAGAAGGGATTACGGAATCACGCAATTCCTTATGTCAAAATGTAATGGACCAATAACGATAAACGTGAAGCCAATTAGGAATTGGAAAGCTCGATGAAGGAGTGTTTTCCTCACCTCTTCATTGATTCGAGTTGAGGTATGGTTTAAGTTTCACGGACGAAACTCCTTTTAAGTAGGGAGGTATATAGTGTAACAATTTTTGATATACTATTCTGAACTTTGGCCAAATTGGACAAAGTACAGTCGAGAAACTATTGTGGACATGCTTGGAAATGTGTTTCAAGGGTTTCAGAACGTTTAGAAGTGAATTAGAGCTCCAAGGAGCGAAAATGAAATATTTTGAAAAAAATATTTTTGAGCTGTTGGACTCTCAGGGCGGAACCTTGCCTTAAGGATCTGGACCTCGATATTTTCCGTATGGGCCCAGAGTATCAAAGTCCGGACCTTGATGGAGGATCCAGATCTTGGCTGCGAAATTTCAAAAAATTAGGTACGGGGTTTGCACCTTGAAGGAGGGTCCGCACCTTACGTGCGGAGTGGAAAAGTAAGGTACGGGGTCCGGACCTTGCTTGAGGATTCGGACCCTATGCTAGTAGAATGTGCAATTCAAGGGGCTTTCTGCAATTTTTGCTAAACTACTTTAAAGGGAGATCAGCCCTTTCTTCCCTACCTGAAAACATAAGTGGAGAACCATTTCCCTCTCCCTCTCCCTCTCTTCCCCTCTCTCTAGAAATCTCTCAAAAACTTAGAGTTTTGGAGGGATTGGTCTAGGAAAAGGCATTGGAGGTGAAAAACAAGTTTCTTGGAGCAAGAGGGACTTGGAGAGCTTGGATTATAGGTGAGTTGTGTTAGATGTATGCCCTAGAAGCCAACCAGGCCGACACATATACTCTTTCTAGGACATAAATTTGTATTTGATTTAAACTAATTCGGGCTCTTATTTCCATTCATGTTGAGTATGTGTCCCTGAATCGTCCAAGGAATTTATAAGATGATGACACTTATGTCACGCCCCGAGACCAGCTTATACAATATTTGCCAAGTAGAAAACCAGAGTATTGTGGAAAACGTGCCATTTTTTTTTGAAATCTAACTGGTCCACTTGATGCACAGACCCGCCACAAATACAAAGTTTCTCGGTCCACACGGACAGAGTCTCCCCTGTATTTGCACGGCGTAACACAAGTACAACAATCATCCAGAATCACAATTACATTGCCACATTCACATTCCCATAGAGACAATCATAAAAGATAAGTCCACAAGGCCTATCAGTTGCAAACACTTCCCAACCGGAAGCTTCATTTTGAAAACTCTAACATCTTCATTCGAAAACCACAAAATCCACTTTGAAAACGGTTTCCCACACGAAAACGATACATTTTAAAACCTACCACCACGAGGGGTAGAAAACCACAAGCAATGCGAAGAACCCAAAATCCACAAGTGGTGAAAAGTCTCAGATATCAAATCCAAAACCAAGTAAGTCCAAGTCATAGTTTAAATAACATCTAACTGAACCATTTACTACCTCTACTTCTAAGCCAGTAAGAAACAAAACCAAGGTAAGAGCTAGGTCGCTAGCTAGCTATCCTCACGTGTGAGAAACCACCAACACGGTTTCCCAGTGGGTATGACAGAGCCACGAAGGCAAGTCGTATTCACCGGAAAACAAAAGAGAGTAGCAACAACGAATATATATCTGCAATATGAAACACGGTACAGTAGTAAAGAATGCGGAATAGTAAAGGAGAAAGTACTGAAATTACTACGGATAGATGCCTCAACGGGTAAGTGAACCAAACTTGAACCCAATCCAGTGCCTGCTCTATTGGTCCTCAGACCTCAAGCGTTGCCTGTCACAAACCTTGCACTGACCTGACCCATGTGTCCTGTAGACGACCTATCCGGATAGTACACCATCCTGGTCGGTGGCCAAACCGACACGGTGTCATGAATACACTCGAAGCGCTGTGACTAAGTCATGGGATATGCTCAACACAAACCAGAAAAACCTACCTATAGTCGGGGTCATGGCTGAAGCCAAAAGCCTGGCGTAGAATGCCGAAACAATGTCCAACAGGAGCAACAAACTGCAAGTGCCTGGACCTAAAGGTCCGATAGGAATCAACACGGAGTAAACTACTCTACATGTTTACAACAACTACACAATGCAAGTAACAACGGCGAACGATAGTAAGCAATGGAAAACGACATGTAGAGACGAACTATAGATGTGTAAGTGCAAAAGAAAAGGGAAAGGGGTGAAACGATCTTACCGACTACCAGCTCACCCACATGTCTATCGAAGATTCTCACAATTCCGAACGTACGAAACATTCTGCCGGACCTACAAAAGATCCACTAAATCAAGTATTACCCTTATAGACACCCGACTCAACCAACCACCACTCAAATCATACGAAAAAACTATAACAAAAACCGATCACTTAACAATCACCGAAATTTTTGAAGACTCACCGGATTGCCTCCGGGACCCACAAACGCCTCCGGAAACTTTCCGATTGCTAATGTGACTCGCCGCTGTCCCTAAACGCACCAAAACACGTGCACGGGCAGCAAACACATCCAACACGCACTAGGGACTCATTTACGCGAGAATCCGCCGAACCGGGTTTCCGCAATTGCCGAATTTTGCTCCGGAACCCTTCCTCTACTCAACCATCGCCGTCGAACCTTGACAACGGCAATAGGGACCAGCAACAAAGCTCGATGATGATCCAAAGGTAAACAAACCACTAGTGTACGAAAACCATAACTCGAATCGCATCCGATCGGCATATTTCCGCCGAACGACAACGTAGAACCCCGTTCTCGCTCCGCAATCGCTCCCAAACCCTTGACAACTAGTCTACAGGTTTCTAGCAGCATGAAGATGCTGCCCGGAGTAGAGCGCAGGGTCCCCATCGCGTAAAACACGCAAACAACACAAATCAATACGAAACTATCATAAAATCAATACAAAAAGCTAGATTTTGCCCTCGATACCTCAATCAGCGACGTAGCGGACTCAACCAAGTAGTCAATTTGCTTTGTCTCGATGCGAGGAATCTCGTGCTCATCGTCTGGAGAGAAGACGACGATCAGCAACTCACGAAAAAGCAAGAAAAGCCCCTTCAACAGAAGGTTCCAAGAGCGGCTGCGGTCATCGCACCTACAGGAGCCTCGCAGATCCCAACAAGCATGAGCACGGGACCCTAATGTAGCACACTGAACTTTAGCAAATTGTGAGGTTCTAGTGTGAGATTAGTATTTTATACTAGTCAGGAGGTTTTGGTCGTGATGCGGGAGCTTGGGAGTGTTTTCGGGACTTAGAAAGTGCTAAAATGGACTCCGGAGATCGAAATCTGCAAAAGGTGTAGATTTTGTTTGGTATTCCGGTACTGGCTTAAGGTACCGGAACGGATTTGATTTATTCCGGTACTGAGTTGTGAGATACCGGAATACTGTGTATAGGCCTGGTTGGCCGAGGCTCGGGTTTGCTGGAATTTTTACCTGGTACCGGTACGTCTTGCGGGTACCGGTACGCAGTGCTGCAGAACCAGATTTCACACAGTTTGCAATTTTTGGGTTTTAGAGGGGCTTAAGGGCAATTGTTACAACATGTAACTTAACCCTTCATCCCCCTCACTGCCCTCTTTAGTGCTGAGGCTTGGAGAGGAGTAGAGGTAGGTTTTCTCCCTCTCTCTCTCTCTAGATTTCTTGTTTCCAAACCCTTGGATTCTTGGGTTTGATCTCCTCCCTCTTCTCCTTTGCCTTGAAGCTTGCTAGCTTGACCTTGGAGGAAGCTTGGAAGTAGAGTAGAGAGCTCGTTTGAGGATTAATCTCCAACCCTAGCATCTTTGAACTTGGATTGGAACTCTTTTGAGGTGAGTAGCTCTCTTGCAACCTCTTGGTATGAGTTTTGCTTGGAATTTTAATGAAAACCTAGTATGGATGAAACTAGGGTTTTATTTGGGATTTCTTGATTATGAGCTTTTGAGGTTGAATTGATGGGTGTTGAATGTTGTGTTAGGTTGGAATTGAAGCTTCCTAACCTTGATTTGGGCTTTGGACAAGTACTTCTTGATCTTAGGTATTTTCCATCCATTTACCTCATGATTTTGGTGATTTTTGAATTGTGTTCGTTCGACATTTGTGACCCCCTAGAAATTATCTTTAGGGTGCTAGAAATCGAGGGGGCATCTTCGCTTCGAAATACTGCGAGGTCTCGAAGGAGTTCCGGTGGGTTTGACCTCACCGAAATGGGTGAATTCCTCATATGTCTTCGGTTTAGCTTAAAGGCTTGAATTGGTGCATATTCATGATAAATATGACATAATAGATTTTTGGAATGCATAATATGTATGTGATACATGTGAGAAAAATATACCCTATATAGTAGGGATCATGAATGATGTTATGCATGATGCATTTATAAATGATTATTATAGAATGGCATTTCACCTTATGTATATGTAGAAATGCATACATGAATGACTAAACAACGTGTGGGGTACTAGATGAATAGTGGACCATGAGGTTCATACAAGATGCTTTGTATATTGGCTATTGGTAGCAATAAACATGATATATGGCAAGTTCTTAACAATGTAAGACTAAGTATATTGCATATTACTTAGGTGAACAACAAAGTTGACATTATGACATAGTACTAGTGTAATACTTGGTGTTTTTGTTCTGCTACTATGAGTTTACTATATTTTATGCGGAGAAGCTGTTTCGGTGCGAAGTAGGCCCGAAAACAAGCTAAGTTGAGTTTGGCCATTTCGGGCGCCCGAATCTTGGGAAGTGGACGCCCGAAAGTTTTGGAGCCATTGGGTTGTTTTGGATGGATCCGGAAGTTTTCGGACGTTTGGATCTGGGCGCAGGTTCCGGACACCCGAATGTGGATCCGAATTGGGGTATGACGTGGACTAACACGTGTCGAGTTGCAGGACACGTGTCGACTGCCGGAGGAACGTCGCCCCACTGCTTGCCGACCACCGCTCACCGCCTGGCCGCCTGGCCGCCTAGCTGACACCTGGCATAAGTGATTTCCGGACGCCCGGAAGGGGAAATTCGGGCGCCCGAAAGTGGAATTTTGGGGCCTATAAATAGGTGCGCATCCTGATCATTTTAAGTCATTTCCTACTTTCGTATTCCACCCTTTTAGAGAAAGAAAAGCTTGAGTAAGGGCCATGTGTTGGCATTAGTGTTGATCTAGCTTGCTCTCTTCTACTGTGTTGTTCTGATCTTGTTCTGATCATTCGTTCTGTTGGAGGCGACAGTCCATTCGGTGGTAGATTCAGATTGGAGTACTGTTTGAGCCTAGTGTGTACTCTGGAGGATTGGATCTGAGATTGTAATTGATTTTCCACCGTGGTTGGATTAGCATTCGAGGTGGGTTGATGTTTACCAGATTCAGTGGATTTCCTCCTAAGTGCTTATTCTCATGTTAGTATGACATGATATCGTTGAGATTATGTTAGTTACGACATGCTTTAGTTGAGACTGATTAACTTCTTGCATATGTATGATATGATCATAGATGAGATAGTGATATCTGATAGCAAGCATGATTTTATTATATTCTTGATGCATGATTTAGCCTACACCTATCCTGTTGCATTGATATCCATTGTATCGGCTGTTGTACATACTAGTGTAGGCGATCTTATTGTGGCTCGTGCTATGTTGATTATACCTCCTCTTTGTGGTAGAGTTGAGTTGATTGTGAGCACTTGAGCATTGATCGGTTGATATGGGTCATACTTGTTGATTATGCATTTGAGGTGCCGAGGGCACGTGAGTTTCTTGTGTGAGATCAGATTGACCCATCTTGTTGATCATATACCTGTGGGTGCTTGGCGATGATATGTGTTGTGACATTATACTCGGTTGGGTCGCTCCCACAAGTACCACTCCGGAGTTGGGTTATGTGTTGTACAGAGGGTTCATTGCCTGTACTAGTTGGCTCCCTACGTGTCACGCCCCGGGTTACCTCTTCCCAGGCGCATGACAAGATCCGCCGCATACACAGTATTTCTACCGTGTATACGAAGCGAAAACAACAACATCCACAAAGAAGCTAAAGGTATCAACAGAGCTGCTATATATATAATGAAAAGATAACTGTACATACATCATCCATAACTCTCATATATAACTCTCATATACATCACTGATAATATCCAACTCACTGTATGTACAGACTCATACCATCTACCAAAATGGGGTATACCTCTAGCCAAGTATCCGGGGATCAACTCTACCCGACAGTCTCCTTTCCGCGCTCAGTATGCACAACTGGGGAAGAAGACTCTGCAAAAAGGTGTCAACAACGGGTGTGAGAACTACTATCAAATAAGTAGTCCTCAGTGGGTACCGCCACCAGCCTCAGCGGTCTGCCCACTAAGTCCTCAATCTGAAGAGATATATATGGAGCAATAAAGAAAGTAGGAGATATACTACCACTACTATGCACAAAGCTCAACTGTCAACATGAATACCAATAAACTGAATATATCAAATGAGGACTATCACGAATCCATAATGCCATACAACATAATACAATACGATACCTGCGGCCTGATCATGCTCAACCCTATAGGGAGCCTGCTAGTACAGGAAACCCGTCTGTTCCTAGCCCCTCGTACAACCCTCTATACGGAACATGCCAACTCCGGAGCGGTACTCGTGGGAGCGACCCAACCGAGTAAAGTACAACCATATCAGCGCCAAGCACCCACAGGTATATGATCGACACAACTGGGTCAACAAGGAGTCACATGCCCTCGGCATCTCAAAGGATAATCAACAAGTATGACCCAATCCACTGATCTCACAAAGGATCACGTGCCCTCGGCACCTCAAAGAATAGTCAATAACATGACCCAATCAATGCTCCAGTGCTCACAATCAATCTCAACTCTACCACAAAGAGGAGGTACAACAACATAGCACGAGCCTCAACATGATCACCTACACTAGTATGTACAACAACTGGTACAAGGGATGTCAACAGGATAGGTGTAGGTCAAATCATGCATCAAGGATATAAGAAAATCATGCATGCTCATATATATATCATTAGCATATCATGCACATGCAAATCTCAACCTAACAGGTCATATCTAACATAATCTCAGCATGTCATGCTATCATAATCCCAATAGTATCACACTATCATAATCCAATATTATCATATCATGCTAACATAATCCAACACTATCATGCTAACATGAGAGTAAACACATAGAAGGAAGTCCACTGAATCTGGCAAACATCAACCCACCTCAAGAGCTAATCCAACCACGATGGGAAAAACAGTATCCTCAGATCCAACCCTCCAAGCTAATCAAGCTCCAGCAGCACTCCGATCTGAACATCACCAAAAGGCAGCTAACTTCGACAGAACAACAGCTCAGCACCAGATCAGATCAACAGAGTAGAGGAGAACAAGCTAGGTTACAACTAATGCCAACACATGGCCCTAAACCCAACTTTCTCTCTCTAGAAATGGGTCACACGAAGTGGAAAATAAGCCAAAGTGACCAGGGACTCACATATTTATAGGCTCCCAAAATCCCACATTCGGGCGCCCGAATCCAACTTCCGGGCGTCCGGAAACTCAGCAGGCCAGGTGTCAGCTGGCGGCCAAACGGTCGGTCGGCGGTCGGCAGGCGGTGGGGCGGCGTGTCTCCGGCGGTCGACACGTGTCCTGCGTCGCGACACGTGGCTCTCCACGTCATAAGCCAATCCGGATCCTCATCCGGGCGTCCGGATCCTGCGTCCAGATCCAAAGTTCGTCGGCCACAACCGGATCATCCGAAAAATCCTCTAGGTCCGGAAATATTCGGGCGTCCACTTCCTCACTTCCGGGCGCCCGAATCCGCCAAGCCCGAAACCCTCAAAATCCTCAAAAATTTGAGTACTACATTCTCCCCTACTTAAAATAGTTTCATCCTCGAAACTAAAGTAAAGCACTCACCTCAAGATGCAAATAGGTGGGGGTAAGATCTCTGCATAACAGTCTCCAACTCCCATGTCGCCTCTCTATCATCATGAAAATCCCACTGTACCTTAACATAAGGTATGACCCGATTACGCAATTCCCTCGTCTCACGAGCAAGAATTCGTATCGGTCGCTCCTCGTACTGCAAATCCTCAGTAAGCTCCAGTGGGGAAAAATCTATCACATGGGAAGGATCGTGCATGTATCTCCTCAGAACAGATACATGGAAGACATCGTGCACTCCTGCAAGTCGAGGCGGAAGGGCTATCCGATATGCCACGGGTCCTACTCTCTCTAAGACCTCAAAAGGACCAATAAATTGCGGACTAAGCTTTCCGCGAATCCCAAATCTCCTTATGCCCTTCGATGGTGAGACCTTCAAGAAAACATGATCACCAACTTGAAATTCCAGATCTCGCCTCCGAGTATTAGAATAACTCTTTTGCCTACTCTGAGCCGTCTCAATATGCCGCTGTATCACTTTAATCTTCTCTTCGGCTTCAAGCAAAAGGTCTGGATCCAACGTCTTCCTTTCGCCAACATCATCCCAAAACAAAGGCGATCGACATTTGCGTCCATACAATGCTTCAAACGGAGCCATCTTAATGCTCGCTTGATAGCTATTGTTGTACGCAAACTCTACCAATCTCAGATGTCGATCCCATCCTCCACCAAAATCCAAGACACGAGCTCTCAACATATCCTCGAGTGTCTGTATAGTGCGCTCAGACTGACCATCAGTCTGGGGATGAAAAGCAGTACTAAATCGAAGCTGGGTCCCCAAAGCTGTCTGTAAACTCTTCCAGAAATGAGAAACAAATCTTGGGTCTCTATCAGATACTATTGAGATTGGCACTCCATGCAATCTCAATATCTCATCCAAGTAAAGCTGCGCAAGTCGCTCACGAGACCAAGTAATCTGCATAGGCAGGAAATGAGCAGACTTCGTCAGCCTATCAACAATCACCCAAATGGTATCATAGCCGCTCGAAGTCCTCGGCAGTCCAACGACGAAATCCATCGTAATATGATCCCACTTCTACTCAGGTATTGGAAGACTCTGTAGCTTACCAGCTGGTACACGATGCTCAGCCTTCACTTGCTGACATGTCAAATATTGAGCTACAGCTCTACCAATATCTCGCTTCATACCATTCCACCAGAAATGAGTCTTCAGATCCTGGTACATCTTAGTCCCTCCGGGATGTACAGAATAAGGAGAATAATGTGCTTCCTTCAATATCTCCTCTCGAGTCTCCAGATCCGCTGGTATACATAGACGTCCTCTATAACGAAGAACTCCAGAATCATCACAAGAAAAACCTTCAAGATCACCACTCCTCAGTTGATCTCGAACTTTCATCAGATAAGGATCAACACTCTGTTTCTCTTGAATCCTATCCAACAGAGTGGGTTGTATGACCAAAGTCATCAGTCTCATTGTCATCCCGTGAGTAACCACTTCAAGGGACAACCTCCGCATCTCCTCCACTGGGACAGGCTGTTGAGTGATACACATACTCAAAGTTGCCACAGCCTTCCTACTCAAAGCATCGGCAACAATATTCGCCTTGCCGGGATGATACAAAATTGAGATGTCATAATCCTTCAATAGTTCCAACCATCTCCGTTGTCGCAGATTCAACTCTTTCTGTGCAAACAGATACTTGAGGCTCTTGTGATCAGTATACACTTCACAATGCTCTCCATAGAGATAGTGGCGCCATAGCTTCAGAGCAAAGACTACCGCCGCCAGCTCCAGATCATGAGTGGGGTAGTTCTCTCATATTCCTTTAATTGTCTTGAAACATACGCAATCACTTTACCATGTTGCATCAGCACGCAACCCAAGCCACTATGCAAAGCATCACTATAGATTACAAATCCTTCACCCATCACTGGCAGTGCAAGAATAGGGGCTGTCATTAATCTCTGCTTAAGCTCATCAAAACATTCTTGGCACTTATTACTCCAAACATACTTAACCCCTTTTCTGGTTAACCGAGTAAGAGGCGTAGAGAGCTTCGCAAAACTCTCCACAAATCGTCGATAATACCCGGCTAGACCAAGAAAACTCCGCACCTCAGAAATGGTCGTCGGTCTAGGCCAATCACGAATTGCCTCAATCTTCTTAGGATCAACCGCTACTCCCGAAGTTGAAATCACATGGCCTAAAAAGGCTACTTCTCTCAACTAGAATTCACACTTCTTAAGCTTTGCATACAACTTCTTTTCTTGCAAGAGTTGTAGCACTAATCTCAGATGCTCCTCATGCTCCGCATCATCACGGGAGTAAATCAAGATGTCGTCGATGAAGACTACCACAAACTTGTCCAAGAAAGACTTAAAGACTCGGTTCATCATATCCATAAATGCAGCAGGGGCATTAGTCAATCCAAACGGCATGACTGTAAACTCATAATGCCCATACCGAGTTCTAAAAGCTGTCTTAGAAATATCCTCGACCTTCACCTTCAATTGGTGGTAACCGGACTGAAGATCAATCTTAGAAAAGACACACGCTCCCTGTAATTGATCAAACAGATCATCAATACGGGGGAGGGGGTATCTATTCTTGATGGTCACTTTGTTCAATTCCCGATAATCCACACACAGCCTAAGTGAACCATCCTTCTTCTTCACAAACAACACAGGCGCTCCTCAGGGCGACACACTGGGTCTGATAAATCCTTTATCCATAAGATCCTGCAATTGCGCCTTTAACTCTCTCAACTCAGCCGATGCCATTCTATAGGGTGTCTTCGAGATTGGCGCGGTTCCTGGTACCACATCAATCACGAATTCAATCTCCCTATCAGGAGGCATCGAGGATAACTCAGAAGGAAAGACATCCGGAAACTCACGGACAATAGGAATATCCTCGAGTCCTGGTACAACAGTGGGCACCTCAGTCACTGTTGCAAAATAGGCCATACACCCTCTACTCAACAAATGTCTGGCCTTAGAAGAAGAAATCGTCACTGCGAACAGTGAACTCCTACATCCTTCATAAATGAACTCCTCATGTCCAGGCTCACGAAAAATCACCATCTTGGTTCCACAATCAATTGTAGCAAAGTATCGAGATAACCAATCCATTCCAAGGATTACATCAAAATCCTGCAACTGTCTCAATACAAATAAATCGGTAGGCATGATCCAAGGCCCTACTTGCACAGGACATCCTAAACAACCCTGCGTCACCTGCAAACTATGGTCGGGTACCCGCACCTCCTGTGTCTGGGGTAACGACCCTATCTCAAAACCATGATGCAATACAAATGCTCTACTAACAAAGGAATGCGATGCACCAGTATCGAATAAAGTACGCGATCTAATGCCACAAATCAAAACTATACCTGCCACCACCCGATCAGCTAACGAGGCATCCTCAATCTGAGCGGCATAAACTCGTCCGCTCGCCGGTGGCTGGCGTCGATCCGGCTGTCGTGGCATAGAAGATCGCTCCTGAGAAAATACCGGGGAGGCTCCAGAATACTGCGGTGGGGAGAAAGGCACAGACGCCATAGAAGGAGCTGCTACACGTCTAGGACAAGTCTTCCTCATATGTCCTAGCTGCCCACACTCAAAACATCGACCCTCTCGTCTATCACAGAGATAGGCAAAATGAGGTCCTCCACAAATCACACATCGGGGAGATTCCCTCGACTGCTGCTGTCGCTGCTGACGATATCCTCCAAACTGCTGGCGACTAGAAGATCCACGTCCCTGGAAACGCAATCGCTGGGGAGGTCTAGGCGGTCGTCTACTACTCGACTGCCCTCCATCATCAGGTACCGGGCGCTTCCTCTCCTGACCCTGAGCTGGGTCCACAAGCTGCCCTCTCGTCACAAATGCTCCTCGCTCTACCCACAGAGACTGCTCAATAGTAGCATCCAAGGTCTGGAGTCTCTACGAGTGAACAAATGGAAAGATCTCGGGTCTCAAACCCTTCTCATACAGATAGACCTTCTGTATCTCATCTCTCGCTGCCGAAGGAACACAGTTAAGTAGTCTCGTAAACTCCCTCGCATACTCCTGCACCGAGCGATTCTCCTACTTCAGATTCTTCAAATCTTTCTCTATCTTCATCTTCATGCTACTGGGAAAATATGCTCCATACATAATCCCCCGAAACTGGCTCCAAGACATCTGTAGAGGATTCAGGGACCTATGATCACGGGTCCTCATCCACCAGATATGTGCATCACCAGATAAACAATGCACTGCCATATGCACCTGCTCCCGTGCTGGCACGAACAAATCCTCAAACAACTTCTCCATCTCACATATCCAAGCTTCCACCACCCACGGTTCTATGCTACTTCCATTGAATCGCGGTGGATCAAACCTACAGAAGCGAGCCAATCTATCCGCCATCCGCTCCTGCTCCTATTCAGAAAGCACTTGACTGGGCTGAGTACTTCCTTCTCTGGGTTGAGATGTAGTTGGAGTAGTCGCCGCCTGAGGTTCCATAGCTCGAGGCGTAGAGAAAGCATCACACATTTTCTGCAACAAGGCACTCTGCTGCCTTCCAACTGCAGCTATGTCTGCTAGCTGCTCCTGCAGAGCGGGCCGTTCACTAGGTCCCGTCTGCTCAGGCATATCCGAAGGCGTCGGATGCGCTCGCGTCGACGGTCGTCGAGGAGGCATAGTAATAACCTGCAACAGAATACCCAATTAGGACCACAAACAATCTCACAACCCAATCTAGCGAAAGTCTAGAAGGACACTTTTTTTCTTCTCAGATTATTATGTCGTCTGCAGCCAACATAATTCCTCTGATTAGAGAAGGCATAATCCCTCAATCACTCTTCCTACACAAGGAAGGATTCAAAACCCAATCTTTGACTTTCGCGATTAATCACGTCTCTCTCGTCATTCTTAGGTCTGTTTATCTTAGGTTTCCTAGGCCCTTATGACCTATTCCTAAGCTCTGATACCAACTTAATTTGTCATGCCCCGGGTTACCTCTTCCCAGGCGCATGACAAGATCCGCCGCATACACAGTATTTCTACCGTGTATACGAAGCGAAAACAACAACATCCACAAAAAAGCTAAAGGTATCAACAGAGCTGCTATATATATAATCAAAAGATCACTGTACATACATCATCCATAACTCTCATATATAACTCTCATATACATCACTGATAATATCCAACTCACTGTATGTACAGACTCATACCATCTACCAAAATGGGGTATACCTCTAGCCAAGTATCCGGGGATCAACTCTACCCGACGGTCTCCTTTCCGCGTTCAGTATGCACAACTGAGGAAGAAGACTCTGCAAAAAGGTGTCAACAACGGGTGTGAGAACTACTATCAAACAAGTAGTCCTCAGTGGGTACCGCCACCAGCCTCAGCGGTCTGCCCACTAAGTCCTCAATCTCAAGAGATATATATGAAGCAATAAAAAAAGTAGGAGATATACTACCACTACTATGCACAAAGCTCAACTGTCAACATGAATACCAATAAACTGAATATATCAAATGAGGACTATCACGAATCCATAATGCCATACAACATAATACAATACGATACCTGCGGCCTGATCATGCTCAACCCTACAGGGAGCCTGCTAGTACAGGAAACCTGTCTGTTCCTAGCCCCTCGTACAACCCTCTGTACGGAACATGCCAACTCCGGAGCGGTACTCGTGGGAGCGACCCAACCGAGTAAAGTACAACCATATCAGCGCCAAGCACCCACAGGTATATGATCGACACGACTGGGTCAACAAGGAGTCACATGCCCTCGGCATCTCAAAGGATAATCAACAAGTATGACCCAATCCACTGATCTCACAAAGGATCACGTGCCCTCGGCACCTCAAAGGATAGTCAATAACATGACCCAATCAATGCTCCAGTGCTCACAATCAATCACAACTCTACCACAAAGAGGAGGTACAACAACATAGCACGAGCCTCAACATGATCACCTACACTAGTATGTACAATAACTGGTACAAGGGATATCAACAGGATAGGTGTAGGTCAAATCATGCATCAAGGATATAAGAAAATTATGCATGCTCATATATGTATCATTAGCATATCATGCACATGCAAATCTCAACCTAACAGGTCATATCTAACATAATCTCAGCATGTCATGCTATCATAATCCCAATAGTATCACACTATCATAATCCAATATCATCATATCATGCTAACATAATCCAACACTATCATACTAACATGAGAGTAAACACACAGGAGGAAGTCCACTGAATCTGGCAAACATCAACCCACCTCAAGAGCTAATCCAACCACGGTGGGGAAAACAGTATCCTCATATCCAACCCTCCAAGCTAATCAAGCTCCAGCAGCACTCCGATCTGGACATCACCAAAAGGCTGCTAACTTCGACAGAACAATAGCTCAGCACCAGTTCAGATCAACAGAGTAGAGGAGAACAAGCTAGGTTACAACTAATGCCAACACATGGCCCTAAACCCAACTTTCTCTTTCTAGAAATGGGTCACACGAAGTGGAAAATGAGCCAAAGTGACCAGGGACTCACCTATTTATAGGCTCCCAAAATCCCACATTCGGGCGCCCGAATCCAACTTCCGGGCGTCCGGAAACTCAGCAGGCCAGGTGTCAGCTGGCGGCCAAACGGTCGGTCGGCGGTCGGCAGGCGGTGGGGCGGCGTGTCTCCGGCGGTCGACACGTGTCCTGCGTCGCGACACGTGGCTCTTGTTAGATGTATGCCCTAGAAGCCAATCGGGCTGACACATGTATTCTTTTAGGACATAAATTTGTATTTGACTTTAAATATTATGAATAAATATGGGTTCCTATTTCCATTCATGTTGTGTATGTGTCCATGAATCGTCCAAGGAATTAATAAGATGATGACATGCATTCTCAAGAGTTGAGAATTTGAGACATGTGTCATTGATGGTTAATTCCTAAATGCTCCCGATCGATGGATCATCGCGGGGACGGTGATTGATCCGATGAGATTGGTGCACAGGTTGCTTCCCTTTTGGGTAGATGAGTCTCGAGTCAACAGTGTGGAGACACTGGAGCGAATGTGCAGGTGGTTGTTAGAGAACAAGGGTACCGAGCGTGACCAATGCGAGAAGTCACTTGGATGTCTACTCACTCGTCAGTGACTTACTCAATGTTGCAGTAGTGTGACTGGTCCTTTGACCTGCGGTGCCTCGGCTATTCACAATGAGGTTACTGTAGTTTGACTGTACATACACTTGGTCCCTAGCCATTCGGGTCCTTGCGGTGCATGTTGGCTGCAGTAGGTTCGTTGTAGGAATAGGGTGTGCGCCTATATGGAATCTATCTCCCTTGGTAGATAGGGGCGTTAGTCCTATGTGATTTATGAGACCGAGTTTAGAAGACCTTGGCCAAGGCAGGATAAATAGCGGAAAGGGTTTCCGATATTAGAAACTCGAGTCGAATAAATTTGACATATGACAGATAATGGGGTTTGACGAGTTGTTCCATGATCTTCGTCTAGTCGAGACTCATGATAGAAGGACTGTATCACACGGTAACTGCACCAAGAGGTTCAGTATTCCATTCTACTGGAATGCCACTACATGTTGCTAGGCGTCACTGGTGGATTGTGAGACTCATGAGAATTATCTGGATGATCGATAATTCTCATTGGGTTGAGTTGGAATTGTTCCGACCCACTGAAAGGAGTTTCAGTGATATTATTGATAGTGATCAGAATATATCTCACTACCAGATAGAATAGAACCTATGGGGTCACACACATAAGAGGTTGTGACTGATCGGATAGCTAGATTGCGATTTTTGAATCGCCGGAGGACTTAATTGTCAATATGTTGATAATTGGACTAATTTGTAATTATTACAAATTAGTGGTATTAAAGTGTAAATGTTACAAAAGAGGACTTACTAATAGTTAGTAATTTATGAGAGGGCTTATGTGCAAATGTTGCATTATTAATTTGATATGATCAAATTAGGATAAAGTTTAAGTCGAATCAAATTAGGATTTGATTGATGTAACCAATTAAGGAAAGGATAAATTTAAATCTAGATTTATTCTTATCCTTAATGATTATTATATTATTAAAAGAGGATTATATCCCTCTATATAATATGGGAGTTTTTAGAAAACCTAAGCCGTAATCTCTCTCAATTTCTCTCTTCTTCCTCTAGCAAAAAGACGTTCTTTGCAAGGGAGCTAGCACCCCGGTGAGGACATCGATTGGATCGTCAACCTCGTGTGGATACCTATAGAGGCCGGACGCGTGTGCGGCTTCAAGAGAACCTAATTCCACGATCATCGGATTGCGGTGAAGAACAACCCGCGCAAAGGTGAAGATTAGATCTTCCTATCTCGTTTTAATCTTGAATAACATGAGGGATCCTAATTGCGTGGTTTAGAGATTGGATCTCGAAAGTTTTAAAAATCAAATTTGTTTGATTTTGTTCCGCTGCATTTTTACCGTACGCAATTTTCTAACAGTGGTATCAGAGCCACCCTCATGGTTTTCAAGATTAAATTATAGATTTGGGTATTTTAAATCGTTCTTCGCCGATTGAACGATAGATCGTTTTAACTTTATTCGAAAAATCGTAAATTGATCTAATCAATTTAATCCGTGGTTTCTACAAACACACTTAAAAAAAAAAAACGCTACTGTAGCAGTCCGTACGGACGCACTGTAGAAGTCCGTACGGATGCTACTATAGCAGTCCGTACGGCTGCTACTGTAGCAATCCGTATGGACGTGAATTTTTTTTTATTATTTATTTTATTTTTATTTTGGTTAGATCAATTTAAAAATAAAAGGGCTAATTTGATGAGATCAAATTTAAATCTTGATGAGATCAAGTTGTAATGTTTGCGGATTAAGTTTTTGATCAAAATAATAAACAATCAATAAGATTGATTGATTTTAGTGATTTGATCATTGTTATTTTTCGAATCATTGGTAAACGGTTAATTAGAATACCCAAATTAATTGTTATGTATGTGATGTATGAGATACATATCGGTGATGATCATAGATAGCGACCTATTTATTTTCGACATGTGATGTATGATGTGTATGCGGAATCCTGTAATTTTAAATTTGTTTATAATTAAGGACTTTGTATTAGAGATGGCTTTTTGGGTGCCTGCGTGCATGAGCCGATTTTATTTGGAGACCTGCGTGTCTCAATAGATTAGAGATAAAAGTTATCAAATGTAATTAATTATATTTTATCATTATTATTGGGTTGTATGTTGTATGGTTGCACATCATTGGTTGATCGGTTGCAAGCCGAGAAGCACGCAAAGACCAGATCGAGATGAGCACTTGATGGCGGTCGGATCAAGATGTTGATAGGGATCGGATCAAGTTGAAGCTCCGGATCGGATCAAGTAGTTGAAGACGATCAAACCAATGACGTGTATGTGCTTGTAATTTATGACCCAAAGACCCTGATTCCGGCTCAGTGGCTCGAGCCCGAATCCTCTTTTAGATCCATGATCATCACCAGTAATATTATTTTTATGCGCGGTTTATTTTTATTTGCATTAGATGTAAATAAATAAAATAAAATATGAGACCTAAATTTTAATCTCCTCACAAATATTAAGTCGAGCGGTCTTCCGCCGTTGTAGAAGTGCTGGCGTTTTTTCTGGTGTTGATTGGCACGGCTGGATACAGTGGTCAGTTGCATCGGGAAGGCGCAACCACTCTATTAGCATGAGATGCTGCGAAGTAAAGATGGGGTTGGGCCCAATAACTGTCAGGTGAGGGACCCAATGACGGCTTTGCTTACGCGTTTGAACGGTGGGTCTGACTTAACTAAGGAATGAGGCCAATAACTGTCAGGTGAGGCCTACAGGACTTAGAGACCGATCGCTGCAATTTGCTTGAGAAGCATTGGACAAGAGTTGTCCACACTCATCGGTTTGCGTGTCGCCAATAACTGTCAGGTGAGGTGGTGCGTTAAACTGGTGGGACCGCAGTACCCACTTGAAACCTTTGTCGCGTTGGGTTTCCGTTTCTCTACCCGAGGAGTGTAAGGGACTCGAGAAAATAGTGGGAGGCTAAAATTTGTTTTTAAAATCCCTAAAACAAAATTTTCAAAATAAATACAAATATCTAACTTGAATCTTTATTCTCTGCAAAGCAAATGTCTGCTTCCAATCGTCTCTTTTAAATTCTCGACACAAACTCTTTAATCGAAACGAATTATAAAGACTGGCTTAAGAAACTTAAAAATAGTTTTGAGTTCCGAAAAGCTCAGTAATGTTCTCGACCAGAAAATCCTCACGTTACCAAATTGTCCAATAGCTGACGAAAGGGCAGTCTGTTCATGATCATTGTTTGACAATGATCAAAAGATCTCGAAGAGCTTGAGAAGCTCGGTTTGAAAGTAGATAAGGAATTGCAAGTTGATCTGATCCTGCAATCCCTGCCTATATCATATGGACAGTTTATTGTAAACTACCATATGAATAAAATTGACTGCACCAACGTATAATTATTGAACATGTTGGTAACAAAGGATGGGACTTTGAAAAGTTCAAAGGGCTCGGTTCTCGCTGTGGAGCGGGCTTCCTCTTCCAAAAGAAAGTCTAATTGGAAGAAGAAACCTGCGAAGAAACAAAAGACGGAGAACAAGCCAAAGAGGGAAGCTCCTAAAATAAAGACCACTGACAAAGGAAAATGTTTCCACTGCAATGTTGATGGTCATTGGAAAAGGAACTGTCCCGTATACCTGGAGAGCCTGAAGAATAAGAAGAAGGACACACCTTCGGAAGGTATGTCAGACTTGCTCATAATAGAAACGAACCTTACGGTTTCCTCTACTTCCAGTTGGGTCATAGACTCTGGTTCTAGTTCTCATTTGTGTACTTCAATGCAGGGTCTAAGGGAAAGTAGAGAGCTCAGGGAAGGTGAAGTGACCTTACGGGTAGGCAACGGGGCAAGAGTTGCTGCCGTGGCTGCTGGCACCTATCCTTTGCGACTACCGTAAAGACTGTTATTATGTACCTGCTGCTAGCAGGAATTTGATTTCTGTTTCTTCTTTAGCACAGGACAGTTATGTTTTTAATTTTCATAAAGACTACTATAATTTATTTTAGAAATAAAATTATTGATTGTGATTTTATGATTGACAGTCTTTATCATTTACATATGGATGTATCTATGAATATTTCTGAGCAAGTAGTGAGTGCCGTTGGGTCTAAGAGACCTAGAGATGAGATGAACTTAAAGTATATGTGGCATCTTAGGCTTGGTCATATTGGAGAAGAAAGGATTAACAAATTGGATAAAGATGGGCTCCTTGGCTCATTGACTTCAGAGTCTTATCCGGTTTGTGAATCTTGTCTTCAAGGAAAAATGACTAAATTACCTTTTGTAGGACAAGGGGAAAGAGCCACTGAGATACTTGCCCTGATACATACTGATGTGTGTGGCCCATTTGATGTGCAAGCTAGGGGTGGTTATCTCTACTTCATAACATTTACTGATGATTATTCACGGTATGGGTATGTGTATCTTATGAGACACAAATCTGAAGCTTTTGAAAAGTTCAAAGAATTCAGATATGAAGTAGAAAAGCAAACTGAAAAATCCATCAAGGTTCTTCGATCAGATCGAGGAGGAGAATACCTTAGTGGAGAGTTTCTTAACTATCTCAAACAAAACGGTATAGTCTCACAATGGACTCCTCCGGGAACACCTCAACTCAACGGGGTGTCGGAACGGAGAAACCGAACCTTATTGGATATGGTTCGATCCATGATGAGCTTCACTGATCTTCCTTTATTTCTTTGGGGACATGCTTTGCTTACTGCAGCTTACTTGTTAAATAGGGTACCTTCTAAATCCGTTCCTACTACGCCGTATGAGATGTGGCATGGTAAGAAACCAAGTCTTGGTCATATCAGGATTTGGGGATGTCATGTCCATGTAAAGCGATTACAGGCAGACAAGTTAGAGGTTAGGTCTGAAAGGGCTCGTTTTATTGGGTATCCTAAAGAAACTTTGGGTTACTATTTTTATATCCCAGAGGATCACAATGTAGTTGTGAGCCGACATGCTATTTTTTTGGAAAAACAGTTTATTCAAGAAGCGGCTAGTGGGAGAAAAATTGAGCTTGAAGAGAGAGTCTCTGAAGAGCAACGAGTCATCGAACCTATAGAACCCATTCAAGCTGAGTCAGTACATATAGTACCTCATCCACCTCGTAGGTCGAGTAGAATCTCCCATCCTACCAAAAGATACTTAGGTATTTTTACAGAGGATGTAAAGGAAACGTTCCTCATGGGAGATAGGGAACATGGAGATGATCCCAAAACATACAACGAGGCGATTTCTGACATCGATTCTGAGAAATGGTTGGAAGCCGTGAAGTCAGAAATTGACTCAATGTACTCCAACGAGGTCTGGACTTTGATAGATCCACCAGAAGGTATAGTACCTATTGGATGTAAATGGATCTATAAAAGAAAGATAGGTTCGGATGGAAAGGTGGAGACCTATAAAGCAAGGCTGGTAGCGAAAGGCTATAGTCAACGTGAAGGCGTTGACTATCAGGAGACTTTTTCGCCTGTGGCCATGCTTAAATCCATTCGAACATTGCTTGCCCTTGCAGCATACCATGATTATGAGATCTGGCAAATGGATGTGAAAACTGCCTTCTTAAATGGATATCTTGAGGAAGATATTTATATGGAGCAGCCTCTGGGTTTCACTTCCGATGACGAACGTCATAAGGTATGCAAGCTGCAACGGTCCATATATGGACTTAAGCAAGCATCTCGGAGTTGGAATACTCGTTTTAATGAAGTGATCAAATCGTTTGATTTCATTAAGAACGAGGAGGAACCATGTGTTTATAAGAAGGTTAGTGGGAGTGCTGTCACATTCCTCGTATTGTACGTGGACGACATTCTCTTAATTGCAAACGATGTTCCAATGCTGACTTCGGTTAAAGTGTGGTTATCTAAAGAATTCTCCATGAAAGATCTAGGGGAAGCATCCTATATTTTGGGGATTAAGGTCTATAGAGATAGATCTAAGAGGATGCTTGGCCTTTCACAGAAAATGTACATAGAAGAGGTGCTGAAAAGGTTCGGCATGGAAAACTCAAAAAAGGGGACTCTTACCCCTTAGGCATGGAATTTATCTCTCCAAGAAAATGTGTCCCAATACATTTGAAGAGATTCAACGTATGAGTAAGATCCCTTATGCCTCGGCTATAGGGAGTCTTGTGTACGCCATGCTATGTACACGACCTGATATTGCGCTTGCTGTGAGTGTCACAAGCAGATATCAGTCTAATCCAGGCGAGGAGCACTGGACTGCTGTGAAGAACATACTTAAGTACTTGAGAAGAACTAAGGATATGTTCTTGGTCTTTGGAGGAAGAGAGTTGAAAATACAAGGATATACTGATTCGGACTTTATGTCTGATGTTGACGATAGAAAGTCTACGTCAGGATGCGTGTTCTTGTGCAATGGTGGCTCGGTCGTTTGGAAGAGTTCCAAACAACCAATTATTGCTGATTCTACCATGGAAGCAGAGTATATCGCCGCATCTGTTGTTGGCTTTCTGATTTAAGTTGTTTGTCGCAGAGTTAAGTGTAATGCCATCAGATGCCATACTACTTGATTGCAACAACAATGGCTCTTTAGCTCTAGCTGAGGAGTCGAGGTCTCATCAGAAGTCCAAGCACATAGAGCGGCGGTTTTATATTATACGTGACTAATCTCGATAAGAAGTACATCGAGGTGCAGAGAGTAGACTCCGCGGATAACGTGGCAGACCCATTGACTAAACCGCTTAGCCAGCAGAAGACTGAAGCCCACCTTGAGAAGATGGGACTTAGGTATATGGCTAATTGGCTTTAGTGCAAGTGGGAGATTGTTAGATGTATGCCCTAGAAGCCAATCGGGCTGACACATGTATTCTTTTTAGGACATAAATTTGTATTTGACTTTAAATATTATGAATAAATATGGGTTCCTATTTCCATTCATGTTGTGTATGTGTCCATGAATCGTCCAAGGAATTAATAAGATGATGACATGCATTCTCAAGAGTTGAGAATTTGAGACATGTGTCATTGATGGTTAATTCCTAAATGCTCCCGATCGATGGATCATCGCGGGGACGGTGATTGATCCGATGAGATTGGTGCACAGGTTGCTTCCCTTTTGGGTAGATGAGTCTCGAGTCAACAGTGTGGAGACACTGGAGCGAATGTGCAGGTGGTTGTTAGAGAACAAGGGTACCGAGCGTGACCAATGCGAGAAGTCACTTGGATGTCTACTCACTCGTCAGTGACTTACTCAATGTTGCAGTAGTGTGACTGGTCCTTTGACCTGCGGTGCCTCGGCTATTCACAATGAGGTTACTGTAGTTTGACTGTACATACACTTGGTCCCTAGCCATTCGGGTCCTTGCGGTGCATGTTGGCTGCAGTAGGTTCGTTGTAGGAATAGGGTGTGCGCCTATATGGAATCTATCTCCCTTGGTAGATAGGGGCGTTAGTCCTATGTGATTTATGAGACCGAGTTTAGAAGACCTTGGCCAAGGCAGGATAAATAGCGGAAAGGGTTTCCGATATTAGAAACTCGAGTCGAATAAATTTGACATATGACAGATAATGGGGTTTGACGAGTTGTTCCATGATCTCCGTCTAGTCGGGACTCATGATAGAAGGACTGTATCACACGGTAACTGCACCAAGAGGTTCAGTATTCCATTCTACTGGAATGCCACTACATGCTGCTAGGCGTCACTGGTGGATTGTGAGACTCATGAGAATTATCTGGATGATCGATAATTCTCATTGGGTTGAGTTGGAATTGTTCCGACCCACTGAAAGGAGTTTCAGTGATATTATTGATAGTGATCAGAACATATCTCACTACCAGATAGAATAGAACCTATGGGGTCACACACATAAGAGGTTGTGACTGATCGGATAGCTAGATTGCGATTTTTGAATCGCCGGAGGACTTAATTGTCAATATGTTGATAATTGGACTAATTTGTAATTATTACAAATTAGTGGTATTAAAGTGTAAATGTTACAAAAGAGGACTTACTAATAGTTAGTAATTTATGAGAGGGCTTATGTGCAAATGTTGCATTATTAATTTGATATGATCAAATTAGGATAAAGTTTAAGTCGAATCAAATTAGGATTTGATTGATGTAACCAATTAAGGAAAGGATAAATTTAAATCTAGATTTATTCTTATCCTTAATGATTATTATATTATTAAAAGAGGATTATATCCCTCTATATAATATGGGAGTTTTTAGAAAACCTAAGCCGTAATCTCTCTCAATTTCTCTCTTCTTCCTCTAGCAAAAAGACGTTCTTTGCAAAGGAGCTAGCACCCCGGTGAGGACATCGATTGGATCGTCAACCTCGTGTGGATACCTATAGAGGCCGGACGCGTGTGCGGCTTCAAGAGAACCTAATTCCACGATCATCGGATTGCGGTGAAGAACAACCCGCGCAAAGGTGAAGATTAGATCTTCCTATCTCGTTTTAATCTTGAATAACATGAGGGATCCTAATTGCGTGGTTTAGAGATTGGATCTCGAAAGTTTTAAAAATCAAATTTGTTTGATTTTGTTCCGCTGCATTTTTACCGTACGCAATTTTCTAACAGCTCTCCACGTCATAAGCCAATCTGAATCCTCATCCGGGCGTCCGGATCCTGCGTCCAGAACCAAAGTCCGTCGGCCACAACCGGATCATCCGAAAAATCCTCTGGGTCCGGAAACATTCGGGCGTCCACTTCCTCACTTCCGGGCGCCCGAAATCCGCCAAGCCCGAAACCCTCAAAATCCTCAAAAATCCGAGTACCACACTACGGGTAGAGTGTGATGTCCAGGCCGCAGGTATGATATTCTGGATTCGTGATAGTCCTTGTTTGATGAGTTATGATCAGATTATTGATACTCGTATTTGACAGCTTGAGCATTGTGCATAGTAGTGGTAGTGTATCTCCTACTTTCTTTATTGCTCTCTATTTATCTTAAGATCGAGGACTTAGTAGGTAGACCGCTGACGCTGGTGGCGGTACCCACTGAGGACTACTTATTTGATAGTAGTTCTCACACCCGTTGTTGACACATTTTTGCAGAGTCTTCTTCTCCGGCTGTGCCTTCTGATTGCGGAAAGGAGACCGTCGGGTAGATCTGATCCCCGGACAGTTGGATAGAGGTATACCCCATTTTGGTAGATGATCCTATGAGTCTGTACATACAGTGGTTGTTGGAGATTGACAGTTATGTATATTTGGTTGTTGGATTGGTGATGTATGTATGTACAGTGAACTTATTGTTTATATAGTACTTAACAGCTCTGTTACTTTTGATGCCTTTAGCTGTTCGTTGATGTTGTTTTCGCTTCGTATGCTCAGTAGAAATACTGTGTATACGGCGGCGGGTCTGTTAATGTGCCTGAGAAGAGGGAACCCGGAGCGTGACAGATTAAATTGGTATCAGAGCTTAGGAATAGGTCAAGAGGGCCTAGGGAAACCTAAGATGACAGACCTTAGGATGTTATGACGTGAGAGACGTGATTAATCGCGAAAGTCAAAGATTGAGTTTTGAATCCTTCCTTGTGTAGGAAGAGTAATTGAGAGATTAAAGCCTTTTCTTATCAGATGAATTATGTTGGATGCATACGACATAATAATTTGAAAAGAAAAGAACTGTCCTTCTAGACTTTCGCTAGATTGGGTCGAGTGATTGTTTGTTGTCTAAATGTGTATTCTGTTGCTGGTGATTACAATGCCTCCTCAACGTCGTGATCGACCATCGACGCGAGCACATCCGACGCCTTCGGAGATGCCAGAGCAGTCGGGACCTAGTGAACGGCCCGATTTGCAGGAGCAGCTAGCCGATATAGCTGCAGTGGGTAGGCAGCAGAGTGTCTTATTATAGAAGATGTGCGATGCTTTCGCACAGCAGCAGAGTACTACACCTCGAACTGCGGAGCCTCAGGCCGCGACCATTCCAGCTGCATCCCAACCTATGGACGAGAGTGCGCAGCCAAGTCGAGTGCTTTCTGAGGAAGAGCAAGAGCGGATGGCGGAAAGATTGGCTCGCTTCTGCAGATTTGATCCACCACGATTTGATGGTAGTAGTATAGAACCGTGGGTGGTAGAAGCTTGTATATGTGAGATGGAAAAATTATTTGAGGATCTTTTCGTGCCAGCACGGGAGCAGGTGCATATGGTAGTCCATTGTCTGGCAGGTGATGCTCATGTTTGGTGGAGAAGGACTCGTGATCATAGGTCCTTGAATCCTCTGCAGATGACTTGGAGCGAGTTTCGCGGAATTATGTATGGAGCTTATTTTCCAAGCAGTGTGAAGGTGAAGATAGAGGAGGATCTGAAGAATCTGAAGCAAGGAAATCGCTCGGTACAGGAGTTTGCTAGAGAGTTTACAAGATTGCTTAATTGTGTCTCTACTGCTGCAAGAGATGAAGTACAGAAGGTTTATCTCTATGAGAAGGGTTTGAGACAAGAGATTTTTCTATTTGTTCACTCTCAGAGACTTCAGACTTTGGATGCGACTATTGAGCAGTCTCTGTGGGTTGAGCGAGGGACATTTGTGACTAAGGGACAGCTTGTAGACCCAGCTTTGGGTTAGGAGAGGAAGCGCCCAGCACCTGATGATGGAGGGCAGTCGAGTAGCAGACGGCCGCCAAAACCTCCACCGCGATCGCGCTTTCAGGGTCGTGGAGCTTTTAGCCGGCAGGAGTCTGGAGGATTTCGCCAGCAGCGACAACAGCAGAAGGGATCTCCCAGGTGTGTGATTTGTGGAGGACCTCATTGGGTTAGTCTTTGTGATCGGCGTGAGGGTCGATGTTATGAGTGTGGATAGCCGGGACATATGAGGAGGACTTGTCCCATATTAGTAGCAGTAGCTCCATCAATTGCGTCTGTTCCTTTCTCCCCACCGCAAGTATCTGGAGCTTCCCCGGTGTTTAGTCAGGCGGACCGATCCTCTATGTCACGACAGCCAGATCGATGCCAGCAGCAGGCGAGCGGCCGAGTCCATGCCGCGCAGATTGAGGACGCCTCGATAGCTGATCGTGTGGTGGCAGGTATTATTTTGATTTGTGGCATTAGATCGCCCACTTTATTTGATACCGGTGCATCGCATTCCTTTGTTAGTAGAGCATTTGTATTGCATCATGGTTTAGAGATAGGGTCGTTACCCCAGACACAGGAGGTGCGGGTACCCGACCATAGCTTGCAGGTAACGGAGGATTGTTGGGCATGTCCTGTGCAGTTAGGGCCTTGGATCATGCCTGCCGATTTATTGTATTAAAGCAGTTGCAAAATTTTGATGTGATCCTTGGCATGGATTGGTTGTCTCGTCATTTTGCGACAATTGATTGTGGAATCAAGACGGTGAACTTTCGTGAGCCAGGACAGGAGGAATTTACTTTTAAAGGATGCAGAAGTTCACTGTTCGTAATAATGATATCTTCATCTAAGGCCAGACAGATGATGAGTAGAGGATGCATGGCCTTTTTAGCGACAGTGACTGAGATGCCTACTATTGTACCGGGACTCGAGGATATCCCTATTGTCTGCGAGTTTCCAGATGTTTTTCCTTCTGAGCTATCATCAATGCCTCCTGATCGGGAGATTGAATTCGTGATTGACGTGATACCAGGAACCACGCCAATCTCGAAGACACCCTATAGAATGGCACCAGCTGAATTACGGGAGTTGAAGGCGCAACTGCAGGATCTTATGGATAAAGGATTTATTCGACCCAGTGTGTCGCCTTGGGGAGCACCAGTGTTGTTTGTTAAGAAGAATGATGGTTCACTTAGGTTATGTGTGGATTATCGGAAATTGAACAAAGTGACCATCAAGAATAGATATCCCCTCGCACGTATCGATGATTTGTTTGATCAGTTACAAGGTGCGTGTCTTTTCAAAGATTGATCTTCAGTCCGGTTACCACCAGTTGAAGGTGAAGGCCGAAGATATCTCTAAGACAGCCTTTAGAACTCGGTATGGGCATTATGAGTTTACAGTCATGCCTTTTGGTTTGACGAATATCCCTGCTGCATTTATGGATATGATGAACCGAGTCTTCAAGTCCTTCTTGGATAAGTTTGTTGTAGTCTTTATTGATGATATCTTAATTTACTCCCGTAATGATGCGGAGCATGAAGAGCATCTGAGATTAGTGCTGCAACTCTTGCGAGAAAAGAAGTTGTATGCAAAGTTGAAGAAATGTGAGTTTTGGTTAAGAGATGTAGCCTTTTTAGGCCATGTGATTTCTGCTTCAGGAGTAGCTGTTGATCCTATGAAAATTGAGGCAATTCGAGACTAGCCTAGGCCGACGACGATTTCTGAAGTGCGGAATTTTCTTGGCTTAGCCGGGTATTATCGTCGATTTGTGGAGGGTTTTGCGAAACTCTCTACACCCCTTACTCGATTAACTAGAAAAGGGGTAAAATTTATCTAGAGTAATGATTGCCAGGGATGCTTTGAAGAGTTAAAGCAGAAGTTGATGACAGCTCCCATTCTTGCGTTACCAGTAATGGGCGAAGGATTTGTAATCTATAGTGATGCTTCACATAGTGGCTTGGGTTGCGTGCTGATGCAGCATGGCGGAGTAATTGCATATGCTTTGAGACAATTAAAGGAGTACGAGAAAAATTACCCTACCCATGACTTAGAGTTGGCAGCGGTAGTTTTTGCTCTGAAGTTATGGCGCCACTATCTCTATGGAGAACATTGTGAGGTTTATACTGATCACAAGAGCCTTAAGTATCTGTTTACACAGAACGAGTTAAATTTATGGCAACGGAGATGGTTGGAGTTACTAAAGGATTATGACATCTCTATTCTGTATCATCCCGGCAAGGCAAATGTAGTAGCCGATGCGTTGAGTAGGAAGGCTTTGGCAACATTGAGTATGAGTATCACACAGCAGCCTGTCCTAGTGGAGGAGATGCGAAGATTGTCACTTGAAGTGGTTACTCTTGGAACAACTGCAAGACTTATGACTATGATCTTACAGCCCACTCTGTTGGATAGAATTCGAGAAAAATAGAGTGTAGATCCTCACTTGATAAGGATTAAAGATCAACTGAGAAGTGGCGATCTTGAAGATTTTAGTTGTGATGATTCAGAAGTTCTTCGTTACAGAAGTCGTTTATGTGTACCAGCAGATTCAGAGATTCGAGAGGAGATATTGAAGGAAGCATATTATTCTCCATATTCTGTCCATCCTGGTGGAACTAAGATGTACCATGATTTAAAGACTTATTTCTGGTGGAATGGTATGAACAGAGACATTGGAAGAGCTGTAGCTCAATGTTTAACATGTCAATAGGTGAAGGCTGAGCATCGAGTGCCGGCTGGCAAGCTACAAAGCCTTCCGGTACCTGAGTGGAAGTGGGACCACATTACAATGAATTTTGTCGTAGGATTGCCAAGGACTTCGGGCGGCTATGATGCGATATGGGTAATTGTGGATAGGTTGACGAAGTCTGCTCATTTTCTACCTATGCAGATTACCTGGTCCCGTGAGCGGCTTGCACAGCTTTATATGGATGAAATATTGAGATTGCATGGAGTACCAATCTCGATAGTGTCCGATAGAGACCCAAAGTTTGTCTCACACTTCTGGAGAAGTTTACAGACGGCTTTGGGGACTCAGCTTCGTTTTAGTACTGCATTTCACCCGCAGACGGATGGTCAGTCCGAGCGTACTATACAGACGCTTGAGGATATGTTGAGAGCTTGTATATTGGATTTCGGTGGAGGATGGGATCGACATCTGAGATTGATAGAATTTGCGTACAACAGTAGCTATCAGGCGAGCATTAAAATGGCTCCGTTTGAAGCATTGTATGGACGTAAATGTCGATCACCTTTGTATTGGGATGATGTAGGTTAAAAGAAAACATTGGGACCGGACTTATTGCTTGAAGCTGAGGAGAAAGTTAAAGTAATACGACGGCACATAGAGACAGCCCAGAGCAGGCAAAGGAGTTATTCTGATACTCGAAGGCGGGATTTAGAATTTCAAGTTGGAGACCATGTCTTCTTGAAAGTTTCGCCATCTAAGGGCATACGAAGTTTTGGAATTCATGAAAAACTTAGTCCGCGATTTATTGGTCCGTTTGAGATTCTGGAAAGAGTTGGACCCGTGGCCTATCGGATAGCCCTTCCACCTCGGTTAGCAGATGTGCATGATGTTTTTCATGTATCAGTTCTGAGGAAGTATATGTATGATCCTTCCCATGTGATTGATTTTACTCCACTTGAGCTGACGGAGGATTTGCGGTATGAGGAGCACCCGATACAAATTCTTGCTCGTGAAACAAAAGAATTACGTAATCGGGTCATACCTTATGTTAAAGTGCAATGGAATTATCATGATGAACGAGAAGCAACATGGGAATTGAAGACAGTGATGCAAAAGTCTTATCCCCACTTGTTTGTACTTTGAGGTGAGTTACTTGCTTCACTTTAGTTTCGAGGACGAAACTATTAAAGGAGGGAAAAATGTAATACTTGGTGTTTTTGTTCTGCTACTATGAGTTTACTATATTTTATGAGGAGAAGCTATTTCGGTGCGAAGTAGGCCCGAAAACAAGCTAAGTTGAGTTTGGCCATTTCGGGCGCCCGAATCTTGGGAAGTGGACGCCCGAAAAATTTGGAGCCATTGGGTTATTTTGGATGAATCCGGAAGTTTTCGGACGTTTGGATCTGGCCGCAAGTTCTGGACGCCCGAATGTGGATCCGAATTAGGGTATGACGTGGACTAACACGTGTCGAGTTGTAGGACACGTGTCGACTGCCGGAGGAACGCCGCCCCACCGCTTGCGAACCACCGCTCACCGCCGAACCGCCTGGCCGCCTAGCTGACACCTGGCATAAGTGAATTCCGGACGCCCGGAAGGGAGAATTCGGGCGCCCGAAATTGGGATTTTGGGGCCTATAAATAGGTGCGCATCCTGATCATTTCAGGCCATTCCCTACTTTCGTATTCCACCCTTTTAGAGAAAGAAAAGCTAGTGTAAGGGCCATATGTTGGCATTAGTGTTGATCTAGCTTGCTCTCTTCTACTGTGTTGTTCTGATCTTGTTCTGATCATTCGTTCAGTTGGAGGTGGCAATCCATTCGGTGGTAGATTCAGATTGGAGTACTGTTTGAGCCTAGTGTGTACTCTGGAGGATTGGATCTGAGATTGTAATTGATTTTCCACCGTGGTTGGATTAGCATTCGAGGTGGGTTGATGTTTACCAGATTCAGTGGATTTCCTCCTAAGTGCTTATTCTCATGTTAGCATGACATGATATCGTTGAGATTATGTTAGTTACGACAAACTTTAGTTGAGACTGATTAACTTCTTGCATATGTATGATATGATCATAGATGAGATAGTGATACCTGATAGCAAGCATGATTTCATTATATTATTGATGCATGATTTAGCCTACACCTATTCTGTTGCATTGATATCCATTGTATCGGCTGTTGTACATACTAGTGTAGGCGATCTTATTGTGGCTCGTGCTATGTTGATTATACCTCCTCTTTGTGGTAGAGTTGAGTTGATTGTGAGCACTTGAGCATTGATCGGTTGATATGGGTCATACTTGTTGATTATACATTTGAGGTGCCGAGGGCACGTGAGTTTCTTGTGTGAGATCAGATTGACCCATCTTGTTGATCAAATACCTGTGGGTGCTTGGCGATGATATATGTTGTGACATTATACTCGGTTGGGTCGCTCCCACGAGTACCACTCCGGAGTTGGGTTATGTGTTGTACAGAGGGTTCATTGCCTGTACTAGTTGGCTCCCTACGGGTAGAGCGTGATGTCCAAGCCACAGGTATGATGTTGTGGATTCCTGATAGTCCTCGTTTGATGAGTTATGATCAGATTATTGGTACTCGTATTGACAGCTTGAGCATTGTGCATAGTAGTGGTAGTTTATCTCCTACTTTCTTTATTTCTCTCTATTTATCTTGAGATCGAGGACTTAGTGGGTAGACCGCTGACGCTGGTGGCGGTACCCACTGAGGACTACTTATTTGATAGTAGTTCTCACACCCGTTGTTGACACCTTTTTGCATAGTCTTCTTCTCCGGCTATGCCTTCTGATCGCGGAAAGGGGACCATCGGGTAGATCTGATCCCCGGACAGTTGGATAGAGGTATACACCATTTTGGTAGATGATCCCATGAGACTGTACATACAGTGGTTGTTGGAGATTGACAGTTATGTATATTTGGTTGTTGGATCGGTGATGTATGTATGTACAGTGAACTTATTGTTTATATAGTACTTAACAACTCTGTTACTTTTGATGCCTTTAGCTGTTCGTTGATGTTGTTTTCGCTTCGTATGCTCAGTAGAAATACTATGTATACGGCGGGTCTGTTAATGTGCCTGGGAAGAGGTAACCCGGGGCGTGACAACTAGACTCTTTGGTCACTAGTTGTATTCCATGTTATAGACATGATGAACGTGATGCTTATGCGGTTGATTATGCTTGTTTGCCATTGTGCTCATTCGCACATGCTTGTGAGGGTCGCTCCCTACAAGCCGGCACTCCGGAGTTGGCCTTTGCGACGATTGTTCGCCCGTGCGGGATTAGGCGCCGAAGTGGATTGTCATGGGGAAGGCTCATTCTTAGCGTGAGGATGTTGACTACCACGGGGCCATTAGGCTCGGCACAAGCGGGACAACACCGTATGGTAGTCCCCTAAGATTGGACAATTGTGGTTTCATGTAAGTACTGAACATGGCATATATGTAGTAGTAAACATGACATATAGCGAGATCATGACACTTGAACGGGTGTAGTTAAATGTTGTATATTCACACATGAACGTGACTAGAACATCTACATGTTTTATGACATAATGGTTAGAGGCATAGTAGTGTAGAGCTTTTAAACATAATTATGCTTTACTTTTGCTAATTTCTACTTTTGCCTCTGTTGACCTAGTGGTGTACTCCGCTCCTCTCGGCGGCTTACCCACTGGGAACTATTGTATAATAGTTCTCATCCCCCTGGGGTTTATTGTTTTTATTTCAGAGCCTTCCACTGCGGGAGAGGCTAGGGACAGAGGCAAGGGCATGGCGACTAGCTAGTGCTCGTGGGAGATAGTCGCATAGGTGGACACCTTTCTTTTGTTTTTGTTGAAAGGTGTATGTATTTTGGGTTTGGTGTTGTAGATGTTACCCTATATGTCTTGGACCTTTATTGTAGTAACCTGGTATAACTTTTATTAGTTCACTTTTTGTATGTTGGGATTTGTATATCTCCTTGTTATGATTATCGTTTCTCTATCTAGTATGCTTATGCTCTGATTACCATGATAGGATTATTATTTTTACTCCTTTTGCTGCATACTTGTTGTAGACGCCTTGTGTGCACTGTGGCACCTTGTGTACACGGCGGGTCTGTGCACGCGCTCGGGTGGGCTTCCGATGGGGCCCCGGGGCGTGACACCTAAGGAGTCCTAGGAATGCCGTGCTCGCACTCTGCTCAAACGCCGATGCCCGCGATGACCGAAAAATGAATTACCCAAATCAGCCCTTTTTAATGAAGAATCGGGCTGAGCTAGGGCATCACCAAGCTCCCAACCGGCGGCACGGCGGCCAGAGCTGCTGCTAGGGCAAGCTCCCAGCACCCAGGAGAAGCGGTTTGAGGCGACGGCCGGCAGCGCGGCAGCGACGTTGAAGCCAAAAACAAGCCCGCGGCTAGGGTGGAGCCATGCGGCACGGCGACAGCTCGGGGATGGCAGGGGGTGAAGGCGGTGGTTCCCCGGGGACCTCCTGTGAAGGCCGACGGCGGCGGCGACCGGGTGATCTGTCACGCCCCGGATTACTCGTTCCCCGGGCTCGCCAACAGATCCACCATATATATAGACATTTCTATGTATACGAAGCGATAGCTAACCTGTAAACAAACATACAAGCAACTACAAGAGATATAGAGCTGAAATAAAACATACTAATAACAGAAGCCACATGTACATATAGGATCCAAAATACAACAGTCCCTCCAGAACCAAAATAGGAACAAGTCCACAGTATATGTACATGGCTCAACTCAAAAATAAACTATCTCCAGTAGGGTCCTCCTCTAGGAACAACAGGGACAGGTAGGGATCTAGCTCGCGACTCCCTTACCTCGATCCGCAGAAACAGGCGCAACAGCCGCAACAGAAGAAGGCTCTGCAAGAAAAAGTGGCAACAATGGGTGTGAGAACTACTATCAAAAGAAGTAGTCCTCAGTGGGTACCACTACCGACCTCAACGGTCCACCCACTAAGTCTACGAGATCATCAGTATAGCTGGTAGGTAAAGAACAATAAAATAAGCTGGAATAAACTCTACAGCTGTAATGCCACTACCCTACCACTATCCCAGTCAAACTCTCAAGTAAGCATCACCAAAGTGAAAAGTCACCCCTGACCCAATCTAACGGAACCGCCCAAACAGGCTCGTCCAGCCAACTGCCTAGCCACACCGCACACTACCAAAAAGGGTAGCCGGTCCAAATACCAGATCCAACTAATCTGTAGCGACAGCAACGCAAAAGAGGCCTCACTCCGGAGCGGCACTCGGGAGAGCTACCCAACCGAGTTAAAAGCGTATCTCTGTCGAGCACAAACAGGCTCCGGCAGGCTATAATCAAATGGAAAGGGGTCAAAATGGGTCGAAGACTCCAAGCTCACGTGCCCTCAGCACAAACAGAAGCTAAAAACAAGAGCCTGGGTCCACCGTCAACCCCGACGGCACCCGATAATACAAAACAGCCTAACCCTGCTGTAAATACAAGCTCGGCATCCCAGAACGAGCGTGAACTCGCCCTACAACAAACTAAGTATCCACCTTGCACTAACAGCGGTGATACAAGAACAGAAACGGCTCCTAGAGCTAAATCTGATAACAGTTCGAAAAGTGACGGTTGTAGGTTCACGAGTTTTCTCCTAAGTCAATTCACAGTTCAGCATGTAAGGTCATGTCTATAAATTATCAATTTATGCTCCAAATTCAGATTTCATAATAATACATGCAAATTCATGAATTCGAGCTACTAACATGATTTAACAGATAATAAAACAGCATGCTGCACTCTCTACAACTTAGGAGGAAATCCGGCGATTTCGGTACATTAACCCACCTCAAAAGCTATCCAACAACGGCTAGGAGTCGAGTGGAAGGCCTCCAAACAACACCGGCTGAAATCGAGCTCAAATCTGCAACCTCGAGATTCGGACCCACCTGCTCAAGTTCTGGGCGCCCAGAACATCAGCCCATAACTGCAGCCTGGCAGCATGACCAACATGGATTCAACATGCGATAAAATCCAAATCCTAAGTCCGAATGCAGTGAAATTTGGCTCAACTCACCAATAGGGGCTCAAGAACACACCCTCCAACTTTCAGCCAAAACGGAGTTCGACTCGATGTCCAAAAGGTCCCCACACAGATTCGGATTCACTACTGGACCCTCCTGCACACGGATCCAGAAGTTCCAGTAACTAAGCAAAAATCACATTAAGCAAGAATTCTGAAATTCCAACGAATCTAGCCCATGGAAAAGGGTTACCAACCTCCCAAATACAGTGATGGAACAAACCAAAACCTCTCCAAAGATCCTCACAAAGATCTGGATTCAAAAATCCAAGAAATTCCATCAATGGTCCAAAAATTCAGCACTTAAGCTAATTACTCAAAATCTGAGCTAGCACTCACCTTTGAATCCTCAATTCAGGTGGGAAGAACCTCAAAACCAGCAAGGAAAATGGAAGGACCAATCTTCACTTCGAAATTCCAGCTCCCAAAAGATTTGGATCCATAAGATCAAAGGAAAACCCAAGTTTCAGCTCAAGAACACAAGGGGTCCAGTAAAACATCAACTGTAGGTTACATACCTGTCCAAATTGCGATTGAAAGGATTTCACGTCTTCCTCTACGAGTCCTCTATCCAACAAACCATGTTTCGTGGGATTTGGATGCTCCCACACTACACACGAGCACAAACACCACAGGTCGATGTTGTAGTTTCAGTAGGAAACCAAGGTCTTCAATGGAGAAAGGTGGAATTTGGTAGGGATTGGAGGGCTTCCTTGCAAAAATCCTGGGTTCACCATGAAGAGGGGAGAAAAAGCCTCAGGGGAGGTCGTCCACTTCTTTTATAGACAAGGGGTTAGGGTAAAATGGACTTCAAGAACAACAAGCTGCTAACCTGTTTCTCAGCAGGTTAACACACTTTCGGGCACCCGGAACTCAAGAAGTGGACGCCCGGTTCTTCAGCCTGCACAAAACTCGAGCATCGGACTCTCCGCCGCGGTCCGGTGCGCCCTAACCTGGTCCGGCGGAGTTCACCAACCAATCAACACGTGTCAAGCAGATCAATATTCACGAGGTAGGGTTTCCGGACTCACTTTTCGGGCGCCTGATACTGGATCCGAAATGACTTAGCAGTTTTAGCAAATGAGCACTCAACATCTGGGCGCCCAAAACATAACTTTCGGGCGCCCTAAAGCCCTAAGCGCCCAAAACTTCTGTTTTGGCTTACTTCGGTGCTCCGAGTCCGTTTTCACGTCTATTTGACGTCGAAACGACTCCGACTTGTCTCGACCTTCTCCAGAAGCGTCGAACAGTCTAGGATACTGCAGTCATTCCGTCAGTTAGGCCCCAAGGGTACTACATGATCCCCCCTGGCCGCACGGGTTCAGGGAGCAGGTGGGTGGCCGCGGCGGCTTCCTACAGCGCGGCGGCGCCGGGGACTTCACCAGGGAGGTCGCCGGGGTCGGAGGAAGGCACCGGCGATGGTCCGGTGCGGCGGCAGCGCCGGAGCAAGGAGCTTGGGTCCCACCCTCAACAAAACACCAAACTAAAGAAGAAGAAAAAGAGAGAAGGAGAGAGAGAAGGTAGTTCTTGCTTCGAACTTCTCCGACGGCCGGCGACTGCGACGACGGCGACCTCGGCTCTCTCACAATCTCAGGGGAGAAGGGATCTAGGGCTTAGGGTGGAGATTAGGGCAATTAAATAGGGATTAATCCCTAATCCTAATCCTAACCCGTTTTAGAGAATAACCGAATTATTCTCTCCAAATCTGCAAAACTTGCGATTTGGTCCTTCCCCACCAGGTTTCCCTCGCAGAGAGACCCCCTGCCTGCGAAATCTCACGGAAATTGGAGCAATATTTGCTTCTAAAAAGCAAAATTAAGCATCATAACAACAGTAAATAATGCTTTTCTCAAAAACCGTGCATCGTAATCAAAATCCGTTAGTGCCATTGGTTCTGAAATAATCGAGGCATTGAAAACGAGCTATTGGATTGCATATATCGGAGTCCGATACACACCCGAAGCCCTTCTCTAATCTCGGCCTCTTTCGGAAACCAGAGTTACTATTCACTTTTAAGTGAATACTGAAAATCGCGTAGAATTTTTATTCTACATCGTTTTTCGCTGCAACTTGACGAGCAAAAATTAAAATTAAAATTAAAATACACATGGTAACATAAAAATGAAACACCAATTTTGTGAGACCCCAGATAGTCCTATATATAAGATATAATAGGGCTAAACTCTTAACCCGGCTTAAGCATTTTGGGTGGTGGCAAAGCCCAAGAGGTTAAGAGAGTTAATGTCACGCCCCGGGTTACCACTTCCCAGGCACATTAACAGACCCGCCGTATACACAGTAATTCTACTGAGCATACGAAGCGAAAACAACATCAACTAACAGCTAAAGGTATCAAAAGTAACAGAGCTGTTAAGTACTATATAAACAATAAGTTCACTGTACATACATACATCATCAATCCAACAACCAAATATACATAACTGTCAATCTCCAACAACCACTGTATGTACAGACTCATGGGATCATCTACCAAAATGGGGTATACCTCTATCCAACTGTCCGGGGATCAGATCTTCCCGACGGTCTCCTTTCCGCGATCAGAAGGCAAAGCCGGAGAAAAAGACTCTGCAAAAAGATGTCAACAACGGGTGTGAGAACTACTATCAAACAAGTAGTCCTCGGTGGGTACCGCCACCAGCGTCAGCGGTCTACCCACTAAGTCCTCGATCTCAAGATAAATAGAGACCAATAAAGAAAGTAGGAGATAAACTACCACTACTATGCACAATGCTCAAGCTGTCAGTACGAGTATCAATAATCTGATCATAACACATCAAACGAGGACTATCACGAATCCACAACATCATACCTGCGGCCTGAACATCACGCTCTACCCGTAGGGAGCCAACTAGTACAGGCAATGAACCCTCTGTAAAACACATAACCCAACTTCGGAGTGGTACTCGTGGGAGCGACCCAACCGAGTATAATGTCACAACACATATCATCGCCAAGCACCCACAGGTATATGATCAACAAGATGGGTCAATCTGAACTCACACAGGAAACTCACGTGCCCTCGGCATCTCAAATGCATAATCAACAAGTATGACCAATATCAACTGATCAACGCTCAAGTGCTCACAAACAACTCAACTCTACCACAAAGAGGAGGTATAATCAACATAGCACGAGCCACAATAAGATCGCCACCACTAGTATGTACAACAACGGGTACAATGGATATCAATACAACAGGATATGAGTAGGCTAAATCATGCATCAAGAACATAATGACATCATACTTGCTATCAGGTATCACTACCTCATCTATGATCATATCATACATATGCAAGCAGTTAATCAGTCTTAATTATGTCATATCATATCTAACATTAATCCAACGATATCATGTCATGCTAACATGAGAATAAGCACTTAGGAGGAAATCCACTGAATCTGGTAAACATCAACCCACCTCAAATGCTAATCCAACCACGGTGGAAATCAAATACAATCTCAGATCCAATCCTCCAGAGTACACACTAGGCTCAAACAGTACTCCAATCTGAATCTACCACCGAATGGACTGCCACCTCCAACAGAACGAATGATCAGAACAAGATCAGAACAACACAGTAGAAGAGAGCAAGCTAGATCATCACTAATGCCAACACATCGCCCTTACTCTAGCTTTTCTCTCTCTAAAAGGTGGAATACGAAGTAGGAATTGGCCTAAAAATGATCAGGATGCGCACCTATTTATAGGCCCCAAAATCCCACTTTCGGGCGCCCGAATTTTCCCTTCCGGGCGTCCGAAAATCACTAATGCCAGGTGTCAGATAGGCGGCCAGGCGGCTCGGCGGTGGTCGGCAAGCGGTGGGACGGCGCTCCTCCGGCAGTCGACACGTGTCCTGCAACTCGACACGTGTTAGTCCACGTCATATCCCAATTCGGATCCACATTCGGGCGTCCAGAACCTGCGCCCAGATCCAAAATGTCCAAAAAACTTTCGGATCAATCCAAAACAACCCAATGGCTCCAAAACTTTCGGGCGTCCACTTCCCAAGATTCGGGCGCCCGAAATGGCCAAACTCAACTTAGCTTGTTTTCGGGCCTACTTCGCACCGAAATAGCTTCTCCTCATAAAATATAGTAAACTCATAGTAACAGAACAAAAATACCAAGTATTACATTCTTCCCTCCTTTAATAGTTTCGTCCTCGAAACTAAAGTGAAGCAAGTAACTCACCTCAAAGTGCAAACAAGTGGGGATAAGACCTTTGCATCACTGTCTCCAATTCCCATGTTGCTTCTCGTTCATCATGATTATTCCATTGCACTTTAACATAAGGTATGACCCGATTACGTAATTCTCTCGTCTCACGAGCAAGAATTCATATCGGGTGCTCCTCGTATCGCAAATCCTCCGTCAGCTCAAGTGGAGTAAAATCAATCACATGGGAAGGATCATAGATGTACTTCCTCAGAACTGATACATGAAAAACATCATGCATACCTGCTAACCGAGGTGGAAGGGCTATCCGATAAGCCACGGGTCCAACTTTTTCCAAAATCTCAAAAGGACCAATAAATCGCGGACTAAGTTTTCCGCGAATTCCAAATCTTCGTATGCCCTTCGATGGTGAAACTTTCAAGAAAACATGGTCTCCAGCTTGAAATTCTAAATTCCGCCTCTGAGAATCAGAATAACTCTTTTGCCTACTCTGGGCTGTCTCTATATGTCGTCGTATTACTTTAACTTTCTCCTCAGCTTCAAGCAATAAGTCCGGTCCCAATATTTTCCTTTCACCTACATCATCCCAATACAAAGGTGATCGACATTTACGTCCATACAATGCTTCAAACGGAGCCATTTTAATGCTCGCCTGATAGCTATTGTTGTACGCAAATTCTATTAATCTCAGATGTCGATCCCATCCTCCACCGAAATCCAATATACAAGCTCTCAATATATCCTCAAGCGTCTGTATAGTACGCTCGGACTGACCGTCCGAAGGCAAGATAAAATTAGATTATTTTCAATTCACTATTATGTCTAACTCTTTATTTCAACCATCTACGATATTAAAAATTATGGCATATTTCGTGAATGAGTCGCAGACTTGAAGTTCAAAGAAGTAAAGACGAAGATTGAAGACTCGAAGACCTCAACGAATGAATTCACGATGCTTGGAAGTTTAAATAATATTGATGGAGATTTATGACCATTTACAGTGTTTGGAAGACCTTAGAATAGATAAAAATTGATTTAACATATAAAAATTGTAATTTTTAATTTTTCAGGATCCGGAACCTGATGTGAGGTCCGGAACCCGTACGCCTCCCTAAGCTTGTGTCACGCGGGAGGGTCCGTACCGCCGATGGCTGAAGGTCCGGACCTATGAACGCTGGAGAGTTTTCAGAGTCCGGACCCTGCAACCCAAGGTCCGACCCCCGACCCGTTCGCGATTTTTTGAAAATATATTTTTTCAATCAGTAGCACCTTGAATTTCGGTGCGTTGTATCGAACTTTACTAAATTTGATAATGTACGATTGAAGCCGATAATGTCTGGTGTGGAATCGGTACCGAAAGGTTTAGGAACATTATGGGTACGAGTGAAACCCGAAATCAAAAAAAATTTGAAATGGGGACCAACTGGAGCAAAAACTCTCACGGGGGTCCCGGACGAACCTGGAAGCTGGGGTCCGGACAATGAAGTCGCGGCAGCCACGGTCCGGACCCGGATGTTACGGTCCCCGTGTTAGATACCCGAGCTGGTTTTCCGAGTTGGGGTGCGTACGGGTTCCGGACCCGGACACCAAAGTCCGGACCCGGCCTGCGCGCTGGTCTTTATCATGCGGGTCCGACCCCACTTGCAATGTCCGGACCCCGGCTGCGGCAGAATGCCCCAGTGAGGGGTATTTTGTAAAATTTTTATAGTGAATGGGTTTATGTAGGGGGGGCTGAGGTGTCTCCCCTCAATCCTTCTTCACTTTCTCTCATTCCCTCTCCTTTGTTATTTTATTTTATTTTATTTTATTTTATTTTTTGAATGGAATTGATAAGAATTGTTCGCGTCTATATTGAAAAATAGAGAATAACAAGGAGATGATTAGCAAAAGAATGAGTTAAATACTTTTGGCAATATCTTTAAATAGTGGAACTAAAATACAGAATGATAGAATTAGTTAAATACTGGTACATGGTTTATAGTAGTATCTCCGAGGGTTGAAAATAACAAAAAATTAAATCTGATATTTTAATTTAAAATATAAATTAAAATTTTAAAAAATTTAAAATTTGAATTTTTATAGTTAAAATTTAAAATTTAAAATTTAAATTAAAATTAATTTAGATTTTGAATTTTAAATTTTGAAATTGTAATTTGAAAAAAAAACTTTCCATTATAAAATTTTGAATTTTAAATTTTGAAAAAATTTTAAAGGCTAATTTATCATTTATGCATTTAGGATTAATTGTTGTAGGAATCAAAGGACTAGTTAGAAAACAGTTAGGAGCAAAAACATTGAATTTTTGAAATTTAAATTTGAGATTTAATATTTAAAATTTTAATTTTAATTTTAAATTTCTATATTTAAAATTTTAAACTTTCAAATTTGAAATTTAAAAGTTAAAATTTAAAATCTAAAATTTAGAAATTTAAATATAAAATTTTAAATTTAAGTTTAAAAATTTAAATATAAAATTTTAAATTTAAGTTTAAAAATTTAAATATAAAATTTTAAAAATTAAAATTAAAATATGAATTTAGATTTAAATTTTGAATCTAAAATCAAAATTTAAATTTAAAATTTGTGTCTAAAATTAGAATCAAATTTAAAGAAGTAGGTTTTAGCTACTCTTGATTTTGGGCGTTGAAAATCAGAAAATTCAGTCTAAAATCCACAATCAGATGTTGGAAACAAGATTGCTAAACGCTTTATTGAGCCAAAAAATTACTTTTGGGCCTAAAATTACTTTTCAAAAGTTAGACCAAACACCCACTAAGTTGGCTTACTGGTAGATTCTTAAATTCCTTGGATTCCAGTGCTTTGGGAAAGAAGCTGCTCTTCTATCCCTCTATTAATAATTCATATATATATATATATATATATATATATATATATATATATATATATATATATATATAGTTGAGCTGGAATACTATTAATAGTATTTTGGCTCTTTTGATCAATTCCACCCTTTAGATCATACTATTCAACTAACCACCCACTCAACTCTAGGGGGACCACCACTAAATCCTAGGGGACCACTATCATTCTAACCGTATAATTTTTTTCATCAAAGGGTTAAAAACTCGATAGCAAAAGAGCTCAAATACTATCAATATTATTTCAGCCCAATTCTATATATATATATCAATAATTTTTCAGCCCAATTCTAGATATATATATATAGCAAAAGAGCCCAAATACTATCAACCGTATACTATCAATAATTTTTCATCCAAGGGCTAAAAAATCGATAGCAAAAGAGCCCAAATACTATTAATAGTATTCCATCTCTCTCTCTCTCTCGCTCTCTCTCTCTCTCTCTCTCTATATATATATAGTAGGACTTGTATGCTATTAGGAGCACGGAGGCCTCCGTGCTACTAAGCCGTTTTCAATGATTAAACTTCTGAATCGACGATCAGCTCCACCAGACTTGATCTAGTATATTTGAAGTATTTAGAAAATAAATTATGCAGTTTTTCGATATCATTTACCTAGTGATCGAAAGGACTAAAAATAGACGGCTAAAATAAAAAAGCTAACAAAACGTTATGATGTAGCACTAAAATTTTCGATAAGAGATATTGATCTTGCTGTAAATAAATAAAAAATTTAATCAAAATTTCATCTGATTTGAATATTTCTATACCGTTAAATATCTAAACGGCACACATTAACTATTAAAAGTTGTTGATTTTGAACCCTTTCGATCAATAGGTAAATTATACCAAAAAATCACAAAATTTATTTTTTAGGCATTTCAAATACGTTAGATCAAGTCCAACGTAATCGATCGTAGATTTGGAAGTACCATCATTGAAGACAGGTTAGGAGCACGGAGGCCTCCGCGCTCCTAATAGCATACTACCCTCGTCCATGCGCCAGGTTCCTGCGCCCAAAACCTTTAATGATTGCTTTGGTGACTTAGCATGCTGAATCACCATATTTACCGAATTAATTACCGTCTTAATCACTGGCCTAATTTCGGACTACTACAGTAATACCAAGCGCCCGAATTCAAAGTCCGAAATCATTTTGGATCCTTCAACGATAGTTCCAGGCCGTCCAAAATGAGATTCAGAACCGAATCAGCCCGAAAGAGTACTTCCGGGCGTCCAAATTATCTTTCGGGCATCCAAAAGTGGCTGAAACCTCGGGTTGAGCCAAAAATTAATTCTAATGTCCGTTTTCGCGTCAATTTTACGTCAAAACGATTCTAGCTCAGCCCAATCCTCTAGTAACATGCTAACCAATAATTTTGTACTGTAACTTTGTCAGGTTGCTAAAGTCTACTATATTACAGAACCAAACACTACAAATCAAAATTTAAGATCAAATTGAACCGTTTAAATAGAAAACTGCTTAACCCGAATCTTTTTGACCGAATTAGGTCAATTCGGTTTGGTAATTTTTTTTTAACGGAATCGTGCTTACCCCTAATCTAGTTACAATCTGTAAGTTGAATTCTGTAGATTGTGCTGTGATTTTTTTTTCTTCTTTTTTTTTGTTGGTAATTTCGACTTTGGGTGTTTAGTTTTAACATGGGCCTTTGCTCTCCCTTCTTTCCTGTCACACTCTCTGCTTTCTTTTGCTAATCATTTCATATTCGTCTTTATTTTGAATTAATACTCCTCGCAGCGAATGCCTAACATATATACATAATCAATTCAGCAATTGAGAGAACAAGTGAAATGAAATTAAACCAGAGTTACACTAGCAACAGTAAATTAAATCATCTTGATGAAAGAGCTGCATCATCGATCTCTTTTTATTTCATGAATAAGAGAAGCACAATTAATACAAGCATCGCGGCCACTCAGGAAAGTCAATCTTTAAAAGATACATAATAATAACAAGAGCTTCCATCAATCTCTGTTAACTTACGCTTGCTGCTTCTCTAGCAATCCAGCTATGACGACAATCTTACTCCCATACGGCAGGGGTACATCTTCTTGCAACTGGGGCAGACGATTCGGATGTCCAAGAAACCGCTTCTTTCGAACGTGAACCGGAGGCCGGAGTTTGCGCTGCAGTGCAAGCAGTAGGCCATGACATGCGTGGCGCCGCAGCTGCCGTCAAAAGATTCTTCGGATGCCGCCGATCGGCCGGGCTGCGGTGCTGAGCCGGACTTAGCATTATTGTAGGAGGAGGAGGAGGAGGAGGAGGAGGAGGAGGAGGGCCCGGTCGATGGTTTTGCGCCGTCGGCGAATCCCGACCGCGAGTCGGAGCGAGTACTGTCGCGGCGCGATTCGAACCCGGACCACTGGGATTCGCAGGAGGCGGCGGACGCAGCTGAAGGGGAGGAGGAGGAGATGGCGTCCCAGGCGCGGACGACGAGCTTGAAGGCGCCGTCGGCGGCCGCGGAGGGATTCTTGTCGGGGTGGGTGAGGAGGCACAGCTGCTTGAACCTCTTCTTGATCGCGTCCGTGCCGGCGGTTGGCGGGACGTCGAGGACGGCGTGCCAGTCGGTCCCGCCGGACGGCAGCTTCCTGGTGGCGGCGGCTAGGTGGACGTTGTATGCCGTCAGGGCCTGCGCGAGGCCGGGCAGGGCGGGGAAGAGCGACTGCGCCTTGAGGGCCTGCACCCTCGCCCCGCGCAAGTCGTTGCTCCGGAACTTGTCTTCGGCCCTCGCCTTCGCCTTCTCGGCCATGGCCCTGTAGCTCGAGGAACTCATCCCGTACGTACGCACTCTTTGAAACGGAGGTGGAAACAGTGATAGCAGTGGTGGTCGTAGGGTAGTGAAATAATAACGAAACAGAAACTCTTGTTAGTTGGTTATTCTGATTCATTTATATTGATTCTCTTTTTCATTTATTTTCTATTCGATTACTAGTTTTCCTATTCCTACTCGGATAAAAGAATCCCTACGTAGTCGTCTAATCACGCGGCTGCTCCAAACTTTGATACGAAGTTTCCTACTTTTATTATTTTCTTTTGGTATTCGGTTCAATTCCTAATTCTATTCTAATCATATAACATTTTCTACTCAATTAATTAGAGTTATCTTTTTTTCCCCTCCCAACACAATTAAGCCTCATTTATCGGGATCTTACTAGCTATAATTTTACTTTAGGGGCAATTGCTTAAATACCCTTAAAAAAATTTCGACTTTTTTATTTACACCTTTTAGAAGATTAATATTAAAAATATCCTTTTAATATTATAAGTTATTTCAATATATCTTTAGAGTTAAATTCTTGGCCAATTTGCATAAAAAATTCATAAGTTTTGAGCTTTTACAAAACTGGGCCGCCTTTTTCGATTTTGCATATTCGGTCCAGATTTTTCGCCACCAGACGAAAATGCCCCTCGACCCCCTCCGCCTCATCCCTATCCCCGTATGCCTCAGATACGTCTACTGTACGGCGCCTGTCAGGGCATTAAATGCGTTTCGCGTCGGGTTACACAACCTACCAGTCATCGGGACACGAACCAAATCAGCCCCGCTATTCGCCAGCCCCGATGTTTACTGTTCGGGTTTTCGAATTGAATATTTTGAAGCTAAATTTGAAAGAATATGTGGCTGGCAACGGAAATAATGGTGCAATGAGAAGAGAAACGGTGCAACAGCACTTCAAACAGTGCACTGTGGACCACATAATAATACAACTTTCGCTGCTCACAGTGCAATGCTGTCAGTCAATCTTCTCCCTTACCAGGGCATCATCCACTCCCCTGTTAGTCAATCTTCTTTCTAAACCATAAGGCGGTCCCCTCACCGGCGTCTCGTACTTCTTACCCTATTTGTAAACCCCTCGTCCTCCTCCATGCAAGCCTGGCAATTTATTCCAGCAGTCTCCGTCGCATTCGGCGTTTGCAGAAGAGAAGTGGAAGAAGCGTGGAGGAGGGAGATGGCTTTAGGGTTAGGAAGTGGAGGAGGAGGACAAGTCGTTAATTTGCGAAGAGATACCACAGATCCAAGCAAGTAGTGCAACTTTGGCGGCAACGCTGCAATCATATCTAAAAAAGTGCAAATTGTTATCTGTATTTTGTGCTGCCGCGAATGTAGTAGTGCAAAAGAGGCCGTAAATGGTGTAACATTGACCAAACTAGTGCAATGTTTTGATGAAAATAGTGCAACGAGTCTATAACGAGTGCAAATGCACTCTTTGTTGGCTTAAATGGGCCAGCATCCTGCCCTGTGGCGAGAGGCCATGTTGGGCCGAGTCATGTTCGAAATAGCGTGAGGCTGGGTGGGCCAAGTCATGTTCGAAGTCGCGTGAGGCTGATGGGGCCGAGTCACAATCGAGACCCGTGGGCGCTGTATTTGTACGCTTTAAGTGAATTGGTTGCGTATTTCTAACAGCTCGAGCTTTTGGGATTAATGGTTAGCGCCAACGATCTGACAAGTGGTATCAGAGCCAGTGGTCACGGGTTCGATTCCCGCATGCTGCGAATGTGTGCAGGTGCTGGAGGGGGGATTGTTGGCTTAAATGGGCCAGTATCCTGCCCTGTAGCGAGAGGCCATGTTGGGCCGAGTCATGTTCGAAATGGCGTGAGGCTGGGTGGGCCGAGTAATGTTCGAAGTGGCGTGAGGCTGATGGGGCCGAGTCACAATCGAGACCCGTGGGCGCTGTATTTGTACGCTTTAAGTGAATTGGTTGCGTATTTCTAACAGCTCGAGCTTTTGGGATTAATGGTTAGCGCCAACGATCTGACACTCTTCCCTCAGTGTTTTTCAGCTCGACGTATGTTCTCATCAGCTTCAGCAAGTATTGCTTGGGTAGAACCAGTGCAAATTTTTCTCTATATTTTGTGCTAAATTGAAGGTAATAGTGCAAAAAAGGCTGTAAATGGTGTAACGACGATCAAAATAGTGCAACATTATTTGCTAAATAGTGTAACTAGTCCCTAACCTATGCAACTTACTTCTTTGATCAGTGTTTTTTCGTTCGGTGTATGTTATCATCATTTTCGCCAAGTGTTGCTTGGGTAGAACCAGTACAAGTTCGCAAAGGGTAGAAAATAAAGCAAAAAGAATAAGAAGAAGATTAAAGATTGAAATAGAAAATGCACTCTCTATTAATCTGGGAGTAAGGATTACATTTTTTTTGATAAAAATTACACTATTTTATACTAAATTGCAACATATAAGACAGTATTTGCATACAAGATAACGTTTTCTCAAAATAATTTAAGAAAGAACAGAGATCATCTGAGCTTTTTTGCAACTCCAAGCGCAGGGCGACGCTACCGTTCGTCAAGGAGGTGAAGGCGACGAAGGGCGTTCCCCGTAAACGCAAGCGATGCGGCGGCGGGGGACGAGGGTCGTCGTCTTCCTCATCTGCAGTCGCTGCGGCAGCGGCGGCTGCGGGCGTAGCTCTCCCTCTTCGTGTTTCTTTCGGTGGCGGCGCCAGTGGTTGCGGGGCGAAAATTAAAGTTGTCGTGGTTGGCGGCGGTGGTAGTGCCGACGGCGGCCGCCGCGGAAGGGGTGTGAGGCGAAGGAGGGGTCGAGGAGGAGGATGCTATTAGGAATGGTAGGACCAAGCAGATCAGCGTTAAGATTGATTCTCACTATCTGAAGCGCTTCAGTTGCTGCGAGCCCTTTGGATCTCCCCTCTACTATGTTCGGAAACAGACTCAACGATCAGTAAAAAATAGAAATGAGCAAGAATAATAAAAACCTAAAAAGATATTCGAACCTTTAAGAGAAGAGGGCCAATGGGCTCGCAGCAACTGAAGCACTCCAGATAGTAGGAGTCGATCTTAACGCCGATTTGCTAAATCGTACCTTCCACAACAGCTGCATCCTCTTCGACGACTTATTCGCCTCCCGCCCCTTCGGCGGCCGCCAGCGTGGGCACCACCCCCGCCGGCAGCCATGACGACTTTTATTTCCGCCTCCAGAACAACCACCTGCGCCGCCGGAAAAAACATGACTACGAAGAGCTTCCCCTGCCGGCCCCGCCGCCGCCGCAGCCACCGCAGACGAGGAAGACGCGACCCTCGTCAGACGCCGCCGCACCGGTTGCGTTTACGGGGAACGCCCTTCGTCACCGTCACCTCCTTGACGAAGGTAGCGTGGCCTTTACTTCCTTTTATACTAGAAGACCCCTAAAGCCCTGGTGGAAATACTGTATCAAACAGTACGACATGTGACTTAAATGACTGAATTTAAATAGGCTATAAATGGTGCAACATCCCTTCACAAGGGTTACTTATTGCATTAAATGTACAACAATAATCACAATAGTGCAAACGTTTATTCTACAGGAATGAAAATAGTGCAATACCTACATTGAAGAGTGCGAATTTTTTTAGCAATAATGCAACGGAGAATGCATCTGATGAACCGTTGGATAATAGGCAAAAAGATGCTTGTTATCCTTGGGTTCTGTACCCGCCCCTTTTCCTTCCCGAAGAAAAAAAACTGTAACGTTTTCTTTATGATGCAGAACATATCTCGAGGAATGAATGCAATCGTAATGATTTTGCTGACGTTTTTTTACTATTCAGGTACTTTTAAAAAAGTAAAAAGTAGCGCTAACATCGGTAAAATTATCCGCACAATAGTTTGAAATATTGGTGCAATATACCTCACAATAGTGTAAAATTAGTTCAAAGGAATGTAGTGATAGGACCAAATGGTGTAATTGACGCTGGGTTGTCGTAACGATGGCCGGCGGGAGAAGGCTATTGTCAATCTGCTACCACCTCAGCTATTTTGTTCTCGAAAACGAATTATGGTGCGAACGGACCTATTGTTTCCCGCCGTTAACAAAACTTTTTATTCATCTAATCGAACTGGATTATATATGTACACACGAATGCTATTGCACTACTTTCAGCTAACTTTATTGCTTCCACCTTACGGAGAACGCTGAAGTACCAGTGCACTGTCATTTTAATGGCTTCTTCCAGGAGGATGGAGGAAACATCAAGTATACAAGACTTTTAATGCCTTGCAAGTGTGGTTCTTCAAATTCATGAATACTGCACAGGATAGGTGTACGATGGAAAATAGACAACCTTATCGATATTATAGACGACGATGATGTCCGAAGCATATCGAAGCTGTATAGAAACTTCACATTTCTGATGGAGCTGTATACCGTGAGTAACGGAGATAAGAGAGAGTTTCCTACATGTGAGCTTGACGAGATAGATGAGGCGCTTACCGACGAACGGCTAGAAATCTTGATAAGCAGCCGGTCCTGCTGTACTTCTTCCACTTCTCTTTTGCAGACACCGAGCGCGGCGAAAAGTATTGGAATTTACTGCCATGCATGCACGAAGGAATAGAAATAGGTAAGGAGCACGGGACAGGGGAGTGGGGAGAGACCGCCGTGTGGGAAGGAAGAAGATGAAGATGAAGACGGACTGACACTGTTGGAGGGATGTTGCACTGGTAGGCACTGTGTTGCACTGTTAGCGGAAAGTTGCACTATTATGAGGTCCGCACTGCACTGTTAGAAAGGTTGTTGCACCGTTTCTCTTCGCGTCGCACTGCTTAGAGAATTGTTGCACCTTTTACAGCTATGTTGCACTATTATTACGATGTACGGAGCAGAAGTTACACTGGTTCAAATATTATTGCATTGTTTCCTGTAAAGTTGCACAACTTGCTTGGCAGTGGCATATGGTACCTCGTTGCAAAACCACGACTTGTCCTTCTCCTCCACATCCTAATCCTAAACCACTCTTCCTTCTCGACGCTGTTGAACTTCTTCCACTTCTCTTTAGCAAATACAGACCGCGCAGGAAGAAGATGCAGTCGGACTGATGGGGGAATAGGGATGTTGCACTGGTTGGCACCGCGTTGCACTGTTGGCGGCGGAAGTTGCACTATTATGAGCACTATTAGAAGAGTTGTTGCACCGTTTTTCTTCGCGTTGCTCCATTATTCCCATTGCCGGCCGCTTAATTTTCTAAATTTAGCTTCAAAATATTTAATTTTGAAAAACCGAACAGCAAACACCGGGGCTGGCGTATAGCGGGGCTGATTTGATTCGCATTTCGATGACTGGGAGGTTGCATAACCAGGCGTGCGGCACATTTAATGCCCGCCCAGTCGCCGTACAGTAAGGTATTCGTATCTAAGCGTATACGGGTGAGGCGGAGGGGGACGAGGGACATTTTCGTCAGGTGGCGAAAAATCCGGACCGAATCTGGAAAATCGAAAAAGACGGCCCACTTTTACAAAAGCTCAAAACTTGTGGATTTTTTATGCAAATTGGCCTAAATTCTTTTAGTAAAATATTAGAAACAACGGTTATTTAGGTGAAATTATTATTTTGCCCGTTGAAATATACTTGTGATGCCCCAACTTCCCAGGGGGTCACCCATCCTAGGACTACTCCCGTCCTAGCACGCCTAACTCTCTTAACCTCTTGGGTCTTGCCACCACCCAAAATGCTTAAGCCGGGTTAAGAGTTTAGCCCTATTATATCTTATATATAGGACTACCTGGGGTCTCACAATCTCTCCCCACTTTAAGCCCTGACGTCCTCGTCAGGCTCAGACTCACAAGTACCAGGCGATGTAAGACTCATCTCGCTAGCCTAAACCGACCTTGTGGTGAGCCGCGCTCCACCCACAACAGTCAACAGCATGAGAGCCTCGCTCTCCTCGCGGTATAATCCTGGCTCAACCGAGACTCATCTCACACTTCCGACTGATAATTGGCTTTGATACCAACTGTGACGCCCCAACTTCCTAGGGGGTCACCCATCCTAGGACTACTCCCGTCCTAGCACGCTTAACTCTCTCAACCTCTTGGGCCTAGCCACCGCCCAAAATGCTTAAGCCGGGTTAAGAGTTTAGCCCTATTATATCTTATATATAGGACTACCTGGGTCTCACAACAGGTATCATTGCCTTAAGGAGTGTAGAAATCAGCCAATCACAATAGGTGCATTTCTGCAAATTTTGAACAAAATTTTGTAAGTTTGTTTTCAGCAAAATTTCTATAAAACTTAGCTTAGGGAAACTAAAATGTGGAGCATAGGCTGTTCAGAGACCAAGTAGATTAGGGGATTAGATAGAAAAGTAAAAAAAAATTAAGGATAGAGTAAACAATAGAAAAGGCAACTCCAGTTATAATAGATGCACTTAGTAAAAATTTTGAGCAAAATTTTGTAAGTTAAAATGTGGAGCAAAGCTCGTTCCGAAAGCAACTTTGATTAACACACAAAGACATCAGAGTGGTACTTTTTTTTTTTTCTGGGAATGTAAAGTAGATGGACCAAGCAGGGAAACAACATTATATTTAAGTAGAAAAAAAATTTAACCAAAACACAACATAGCTTTCTATAGATTGCCCTTGCAGGGAACTGGCAAGCACAAAAAGCACCAAGCCCCAAGCCTGGTGAAACAAAATAGAGTAGATTAGGTTCTTCCCAACTATTCAGAACCAGCAGAGGGTTCCTGGGCAGCTCCCTCCTCGGGGGCGACCATTTCAGGCCGATTAATTATATCGAGAACTTTCTCCAAGCTCTGTTAGATCTCGCATCTTTCAGTGAAAAAACGATCTTTTTCGTCCAACAGATGGACTGAGAATGTAAAAAGTAAGTAAAAAATAGTGTAGAGCCCGATCAGAGCGAGTAAAAAAAGTAAGTAGATCTCAAACATGTAGGAAAAAATAGTGTAGAGACCAAGGTGCCATCACAGGAAAGCAAACATGTAGAGGAGAGTGACAGTAAACACGCAGTGAGAAGGCAAACCCAAAAGAAACCAGAACAAAAAAGATTTTAGAAAAATGTAAATGGCAAGTCCATAATTCTAGGTAGGATTAAGGAAATGTAAACCGATGAGAAAAGAACTAATTATGAATAAAGCAAAAATTCATGCGAGGCTCAGGTGTGTGGATCCCCTAAAAGTAAAGAGTGTGTCAAATATTGCATGGACCCGAACTCTGCAACAGTAGCGGCAGGTTGCAGGGATTGCCTCGAGGCCGCAGCAATTGCCCCAAGGCCATTCGATATGCCATGCCATTGTGGACAAATTAAGTAGAGAAGGCAGCGTCCGAAAGCAATTCAGGAGAGAAGGTATTTTCTGGATCCACCTCATCATTGCCTCGTCCCAAAGAGCAAAAAAAAGCAACAGTAAACAACGAAGGAACTGTAAAGAAATGTAAAGAGTATAAGTAAGAAAACCGAGAAAAGCGAAAGAAATTTTAAAAGCCTAGGGTGGGAATAGCCAAGAACCACCAAAAAATCCAACGCAAAATGTTAGGTAAAAGAGAATTTTAAACCCTATCAAGAGTTTTTTAAAGCCCAGGTTAAGGGAAAAATAGCAGAGTACACATTAGGCATGGCATCAGGAACCGTAGACAAAGCAACCAGCAGGACCCAACCATCCAAGCAGCCAAAAAATCAAAACATCAGCCAGCATGAGAAGAGAATAGCGAGTATCCAAAGAAACTTCCAAAGGACCAGACCTCCTTTGTGCAGACAATAACAATTCGAAGAATAACAGAGCTGGCAACAGTAGGTTGCAAGCTTGGGAGAAAGTGGGCAGAGGACCTTACTAACTAAGGGAACATATATATACCAATACCAAAATAAAGCAAAGGGAGATCGAGGAGAGCTGGAGTCAAGCGCCGTCGCTGAGTGGCATTGTCGTAAGATGACAGCCATGCCGGAGGTGATTGTTCCGCGGCGACATTAATTGCTCGCGTCGGAGCTCGACGGCGGCATTAAATGCTCGGATCGACAGCGATCGCGTGGTACAGTACAAATCGGGAGCAAAAGAGGGAGAGAGTACCAACCCAAGACAAAAGCAAAGAGGATTAACCTCTCCGGAGAAGCTGGAGGTTCCACGGCAAGCATTAAATTCCTAAATCCGGGGTAGCTACAGGCGTATAGTGCGGAGAGCCATCCATCTCCGGGAAAGTGACGGTTTCGCGGCGGCATTAATCGCCCAGATCCACGGTAGATACAGGCGTACGGCAGATGGAGAAAACCATCTCCGCGCGGCGCCATTAGCGGCCGCGCGGCACCATTAATGCGCCAGAGAGGGTACTAACCCTAGGGGCACATAGCGTTCGGTGAGAGATTGAGAGAGAGCGAGAGAAGAGAGGCCTCGAGTGGAAAGTACGGCGTCGGAATAGCATAGGAGTACGGAGAAGCCGAGGCGCCAGCACAGAGAGAGAGGAAGAGAGAGTGAGAAAGAAAAAGGCCACTGTGAGAGAAAGAGAGTGAGAGAAAGATAGAGAGAGAAGGTAAAGTAATGTGAGGGGCCCACCTCCGAAATAACGGAGAAGAGTGTAAGCCGATTTAGGGTTCGCGCTTTAATGGTATTGTATTGATATATTGGCGATGTGAAACGATCGATTAATAATATGAAAGTTTGAAAGACCGACCCAAGACAAAGTTAGGATGTTCAGTCGTAAGATATTTATTCTTTGCTCTCTTGATGGTTTTCCTGTATGTACAAGTGCGCCGATAACAAGCTACTCCCATTAAGCATTGGTGGTCCTGCTATCCAAATTAGGGTATAATCTTACAACTTTATTTCGGAATGCCAACTTTTCTCTACTAGTTTTATTTTTTTTTATTTTCTAATACTAAAATCCAATAAGAGTTTTTAAAATGCTAGAGAGGAGGATTACAAGCTGTTAAGAATCTGCGATTTACACTAATACTAGATTTTCTCTAATGCTAGTTCGTTATGACAAAAGCGAAAAGATCTAGTTTGCCGGGTGCAAAATTACGAAAAAAAATTGACAAAGAGAGAAGAAACATAAAGGACACAAATATTTACGTGGTTCGGCCAATGACCTACATCAACAGACGAAGATGCAGTGGAGATTTTCAATATAATCAAAATGGTGTACAAAATATATCTCTATCACAAAACACTAGTTCCAGAAATACACCCATACATCTCCTCATTTGCCGCACAAAATTAATTGAATAAATGATATATTTATAATAGTGGCTAAAATCCTACTACAACTAGAAATATGAATCTACTAAGATTAGAAATAATCTGTCACGCCCCGGGCTAGTTTAGATGCGGAAAACGGGTCAATTTTTTTTTTTGAAAGCCTAGCCCGCGCAGTGAACAGACCCGCCACAAATACAGGCACCTCTGTCTATACGGACAGAGTCTCCCCTGTATTTGCACGGCGTACCAACATCATACAACAGGATCACAATCACACTTGCATTCACAATAATCCACAAGATACAACATAGAATATATTTGCATTCCGCCATCCCTACATGCCTCTAAGCACTCCTTAAGCGAAGGATGATGCAATGCACAGTACAACAAACATCCTATCAAAATTGCTTTCCACTCGAAAGCTTTGTTTTCGAATTCTAATAAGCATTAAATCAAAATCACGAAAAACCTTTTAAAACTGTTCCAACACGGAACTTCATTTTGAAATCCAGCTACCACGATGGGTAGACCCCCACACGATAAAACACAAGTCAAATGCTGATAATAGAAACTAAAATCCAATCTCATGCGTAATAAGTCATCATCTTATACGATTCATCATTAACCAGGCATAAATCATGATCATCTAACTGAACCATTTCTTTATCTAACTACTAATGCAGATAAAGGAAACATAACCAGGGTGATGACCGCTAATGCAGTCTAGCTAGATCGTCCTCGCGTCGAACCCACGAACTGAACTCCCCACCAGAGCTACCTGAAAAATGGTGGTGGGGGGGATGAGAACATGTAAACATGTCTCTCCCTCCCAGTGGGTACCGCAAGCCGACGAAGGCAAGCGTACACACCGATAACCAGGAGATAGATAGATATAACAATACAGTAGCCATGAAAGAAGGGAAACAAGGTACAACTGCACTAGTGCTACTGTAAATGACATGCATCAATAAATGAAGATAGTAAATATACCCAATCTAAACATGCCACGCCAGTCTGCAGACCGCAGGCTCATGCCACGCTAGTCCGCAGACCGCAGGCTCATGACACGCCAGTCCGCAGACCGCAGGCTCATGCCACTCCTACTCTGCCTGCATATAAGTGCCCAACTGAGCTCACGGGTCTATAACACGACCACTTTTCCGGAAAAGAACACCCTCTTGCGGGGATCAACCGCTGGTGTTCGCGAATGCGCAAGAGTAATGGCGATCAATGCGAGTATGACCAATAAATGTCGGCAAACAGCCAATAATCCACCCCTCAGGGTATACCGACCGTATAGGTCATCAAACAACCATGTCAAGAAACCGACCAAGAAGGTCACGAGAAAATCATCTCAGATACAGATATAATCATATCTACTCTACTGCTAGAACAAGTAAAGAATGCAAGTAGAGATCACGAGGTGCTAGCTCACTATCACATGCATATATGTATACGAAGTATAAAAGGGAGAGTGGAAGGAACGTCACCGAGCATGCACCACTGAACCAACTTCGGATCGAAGTACCCACCAGTGCGAATATCGCGTCTGTCTTCCGACTGTGGAGAATCGTCAACCGGACCTACGGGGGGTCCACCGGGTTAGTATCTAACCCACATATAAGAAATGCTAACTCACAAGTCCACACACGATCCCACGGGAATCGGTTTCCCAAAGCTGATTACCGTAACTCGCCGGAAGTCCCAAAATCATACCGGGACTCCGCCGGGACTCACGGAGTGTCCCAAAACTCACCGACTCATGCCACGAGTCAACCACTGCCCCAAAACACATCCCTTTGGGTGTTTGGGCAGCAAGCACAAGATCGAACATCGGAACGATCGTCGTCGGACAATCGTTCCGATCCGGGTTCCCGTAAGTGTCGATCTCGACACCGGAACCCACTGCCGCTCACCGGGCATCTCCGAATACTCAAGATGGCCGAGACAACCAGCCAACAAGGCTCAGCGGCAGCCCACAAGTCACACACATTGCGTCGGAAGTTTCCGAGCCGAAAACCACGTTTCGCCGACGGATTTCTTCGGGAAACGCTCTGAAAACCCATCTTCGGACCAACGAAGGACAGCGGACCTTGGACAATCAGTCCACGGTCACACGTAGTTCATACATACTGCCCACAGGAACCACGCGGTATAAAATTACATAAAAGCCCTCAACTTTCCATAAAATCATATTATTTTATGTGATTTAACGGACACGATGGGTCGTTACGACAAACTGAGCAACTCCGGGGTCGGTCGAGACACGTGCTGCAAGGTTTCGACATGCCGGAGGCCGTGCTCACACTTCAGAGCACAACCAGACATCGTGGAGCGTGCGGGTGCGACGCGAACTTCAGTGAACTATGCGCACTGTACAATGTTCGCACATATCCCGCAGATCCAGGAGACGCTGACCATGATGGAGGTGAGCATCGCGTTCGGTACTGACAGACGATCACCGTGCTCACCTCAGGAGGCATCGGAACAGCCCCCAGGTCACAAAGATATTGACCCAAACCCAGGTCTATGCACAGATTGCAATAAACAAGACTTACCGGGCAGGGGGAGCTAGGGCACGGCCGGCGGCGGCACGGCGGTGGGCGCGCCGGCGGGAGGCAGGTGCGGCCGGCCGGGGGGGGAGGTCGCCGCACACAGTAGCCGGCGGCGGAAGGCGGCGGTGGCGGCGCTGGAACAGATCGAGCCCGCTCGGTCTGGGCTCGGGTCACTCAGATCCAGCGGCCACGGCGATGGCCGGGGCTCCCAGGGACGACGGCGGCGGGTTGCCAAAGGCCGGAGGAGGGTGGCCGGCGAGGTCCCGAGCGGCGGCGGCGCTTGGGGAGGTGATCTACCCCACCTCGGCCAGAACTGCACCAGAGATGGTGCGGTCAGCCAGCGGCGGCCGTGGCGGCGCGCGGGGACGGCGGCGACCGGCCAGCGGCTCGTCAGAGGTCCGGGGACGCCGCAGGGAGGGAGCCCGTAGATGTGGTTTCCCTCGGTTTGGTCCCTGGCAGAGATGGAGAGAGGGAGGGTAGCTGGTGGTGATGGTGTCACAGCCCTTGCCGGCCGGAAACCGCGTCGCCGGCGGCGGGGAGGCGCGCGGCACACGCACAGGGAGGAGGGAGGTCGGCTAGGGTTGCTGTGGAGGGGATGGAGGCAGCTTGGTTTAGGGTTTCATGAAGAAACCCTAAATTCCAACTTTATACACCTTGGGTTTTTTGCACAAAAACCCACAAAAACCTTGATTTTCATCCTTGGTCCCTCACAGCGCGTGGAATACGCACGAACGTACTCATACTTTCAATTTCACGCAGATTGATCCATAAAATATTGGGACTTTAGCCAAATTACCATTTTGTGAACTTCGACCCCTTCGCGAACACGATGAAGTTCCAAGAGATCCGTTCACCGGATTCGCGAACGGACGGCACCAGCACGTTCAGCACTGCCGAATTATCGAACTCACGATTTTGTTTCGTTCGATTTGATAGTCGATTCACGACAATTCCATTGTCAATCCAACCCATATATACATCATGTGTATAACGACCATCGATCGCTTTCAATCCCCTCGATTAGCGAACTCGCGACCATAATTCATCGACACCAACTTTCTTTCACATGATAGATCCCTGTCCGAGGATTCGTACGCAAAGCGGAGCTACGGTAAGCTTTGCGATGCTAAAACAATGAAGTATAAAAGTCTACTTTTCAACAAGGTCCAGTTTTCTCGAAAACCGTGCATCAAATCCAAAATCCGTCAGTGCCATCGAGTCCAAAATAGTCGGACAGTTGAAAACGAGCTATTGGACCACTATGAACGGAGTCCGATACACTCCGAAAGCCAACTTTAATCATCGGCCTATCCGGAAAACCAGAGTTACTATTCACTTAAGTGAATTTTCAAGATCGCGTAACTCTTTCATTTTAACTCATTTTCTTCCGAAACTTGACGAGTGATTATGTAATTAAAATACACACATAAACATCGTCAACGGAGAGTTAAATTAAAATGCTAGAGAGGAGGATTACAAGCTGTTAAGAATCTGCGATTTACACTAATACTAGATTTTCTCTAATGCTAGTTCGTTATGACAAAAGCGAAAAGATCTAGTTTGCCGGGTGCAAAATTACGAAAAAAAATTGACAAAGAGAGAAGAAACATAAAGGACACAAATATTTACGTGGTTCGGCCAATGACCTACATCAACAGACGAAGATGCAGTGGAGATTTTCAATATAATCAAAATGGTGTACAAAATATATCTCTATCACAAAACACTAGTTCCAGAAATACACCCATACATCTCCTCATTTGCCGCACAAAATTAATTGAATAAATGATATATTTATAATAGTGGCTAAAATCCTACTACAACTAGAAATATGAATCTACTAAGATTAGAAATAATCTCAATAAAATTAGGCATAATCTAAACTTAACTTAATAGGATAATCAAAACAGAATAGGGTTAGGAAACCTTCTAGTTTTAGAATTCAAGACATATCTAACAGCCTCAACATTGGCTTGAATTCTTTGTCTTCTCCACCAAAATACCAAAAGGTTTTGATGTAGTGCTGCACATACGAACTAAGTTTATAGAATACTTGAACTTGGCCACCGAAAGAGATTTAATGAGTAAATCCGTGGGGTTCTCTGAAGTGTCAATCTTCTCTTTCTGTAGTTATACGTTTTGCAACCCCTATTGCATCAGAACGACAACTTACCATAGAGCAAAACTGCTGGAGCTATCAAACTTCATGATCTTAAACTTCATCGACATTTTGAACACCCAAATGAACAATCCGCCTCTGATACCAGTTTGTTGAAAATCTATGACTTATGATGATACCAGATTTTTCCTAATGCCAGTTTGTTATCACTAAAGAATAAAAGGTGTAGTTTGTTGTGCGCGAAAATATCAAAAGAGAATCGAGAAAGAGAGAAGAAAAATAAAGTACACAAATATTTATATGGTTCGGCTACTAGCCTACATCGACGGGCGGAGACAAAGCAGAAATTTTCATTATAATTAAAATGGTATACATAATATGCCTCTCTCACCAAATTTAGTCACAAAAATACACTCATACTTCTCTTTATCCACCGCACAAAATTAATAGAATAAATGTTATATTTATAGAACTAGGCTAGAATACTATTAAGCACCAAGTCATTGGTGCTATTAGATTTTCGGCCCTTGGATTAAGGAATGTGTAGTTAGGATGATAGTGGTCCCCTAGGGTTGAGTGGGTGGTTGGTTGAATAGTATGGTCTAACGGGTGGAAATGGTCAACGAGGTAGATCTAACGGCAGAAAACTTGATAGCACCAACTGCTTGGTGCTATCGATAGCATTGTAGCCGAACTCTATATTTATAATAGTGGGTAAATCATAATATAACTAGAAATATAAATCTACTAAAATTATGAATAATCTCAATAAAATTAGTTATAATCTAAACTTAACTTAATAGGGTTAGGAAACATTGTTGCTCAAGAATTCAAGATATATCTAACAATCTCCACCAAGATATATCTAACAATCTCCACCTTGGCTTAATTTTCTTGTTTTCTCTACAAAAACCCCAAAAGGTCTTGAAGTGCTGGTGCACATACGAACCAAATTTACAAAATACTTGAACTTGGTCACCGAAAGAGACTTAATGAGCAATCTGCGGTGTTCTATAAAGTGTCAATCTTCTCATTCTCCAGTTACGCTTTTTGCTACCTTTGTTGCATAAGAATGACAACTTGCTGTAAAGTGAATGACAACTTGCTGTAAAGTGAAACTACTTGAGCGATCAAACTCCTCGTTATCAAATTTCGTCGACATCTTGAAAGCCCAAACGAAACGGTCAACAACTTGGCGTGAAGTGAAACTGCTGGAGCAATCAAACTTCTCGATTTCAAACTTCATCGACATCTTGAGGTCCCTAATGAAATGGTCTCACTCCGATACCAGTTTGTTAAGAATCCATGATTTATAGTGATACCAGATTTTTTTTTTTTTTTTCTGATACCACTTTGTATGACAAAAGCGAAAAGATCTAATTCGTCGCGCATGAAAAAACCAAAAAAGAATTGAGAAAGAGAGAAGAAAAATCAAGCGCGCGCGCACACACACACACACACACACATATATATATATATATATATATATATATATATGTGTGGTTCGACTACTATCCTACATCCATGGGCAAAGACGCAATGAAAATTTTCATTATAATTAAAGTAGTATACAAAATATGTCTCTTTCATAAAACCTAGTCGCAAAGAAACACTCATACTCTGTATCACATGCCGCCAAAATCAATGAAAAAAGGATATATTTATGATAGTGGCTAAATCCTAATATAATTAAGAATAAAATCTATTAAGATTAGACATAATCTGATCAATTAAACTTAACTTAATGGGATAACTAAAACATAGTAGAATTAGAAAACCTTGGGGTTTCAAAATTCGAGACATATCTAACACAACATCTGTATTAAGGGTTGTAATCTTGCAACACTCTTTGAATTGTAGACTTAACATTTCTCATTCCGATTTTCTATGATCACGAGCAATATTTTTATACTATTAATCGATCGATGGGTCATGTCTGGCAACACTAATATTTTGCCTAGAGAAATGGTGAGTTTACGACCAAAAAGAGGTTATAATCTATAAAACTCATTTAAGTCAAGGATTTATTAAACATTTTTGGCTTTTCATTTAACCGCAACTATCCTTAGGGGCACCGTATATAGCAACAACAGTTGCTTGTTCCACTAGCTGTCACTATTGCAAACTATTCCAGCTCCACAATTGCATCCATCGATGAATTCGACGCCTGGCTGGTTGATATTTTGCTAGCGGTGAGCTCAAAAGTTTTTCAAAACTAAATTTTAAAATTTTTTGAAGATTTTAAATATTTTTTTAATTTTACTTTTTTATATATTCTTTAAAATTTTATTAATCTCTGAAAAGTAAAAAAAATGAAAGTTTTCATCAAATATGCACAGACTGTGCGCTAGTTTTGTATCTTATTATGTATTTTTCTTTGGTGAATATTTTTATTTAGAAAATAAAAAGTAATTTTAGCAAATAAACAAAAAGAAACGAAAAATAATAATGCATTTTAGCATATTGTAAAAGAAACTTTAGAAGAAGAATAAGAGAAAAAAAGAAGATAAGCAAAAGAAAAAGGAAATAGAAGAATTAAACCACGAAGAAGAGAAGTTTTTTTTTCCTGCATGCGTTGTAAAGAGGGAAAATATATTACAAACCGTAGTCAAAATTTTGAAAATCAAATTTTATTTCAACTCTCTCACAATTTTAATAGTTTAATGTCTTAGGACCTGTTTGGTTTCTTGAAAAATAGTAGAAAACTATTTTCGGAAAAAAAAAATTCTGTGGAAAAGAAATTTTTTAGTTTCTGTTGTTTGTTTCGACGGAAAAAAAATTAATTTTCCATGTATGCGTGTTTGGATGGTAAGAAAATAAATAAAAATTACTTTTTTATTTCTATTTCATTTGTTTGGTTAGTTGAAAATTTTGGTATATAAATACTTTCTAAAAAAGGAAGGTGAGATTACCAATCTTTTAAAACTTAACATAATACTCACAAATTATTTATAATATAAATAATAAATAAGTAAATAAAAATAATTTTAAGTATATTTTAATGTAAATACAATAATTTTACAAAGGATGACAGTAGAAAATAATTAAGATGACGGTTGGGTGGTAAACGTATATCAATGTATTAGAAAAGATAAATTCCTTTTTTTACTACTCAAAATATCCATAAGAAAAAAGTTTTTGTTTTCCAAAAAAAATTGAAAAACGAAAAGAAAATTTTTCCGTGAAATATAGAAAATAATTTTCCAAAAAATTTACTTTTCATGCGAACCAAACACACGGAAAATTTTTTCCACCATAAAACAAGTTTTCTGGAGTATTTTCCGAGGAACCAAATAGGCTCTTATTCATGAACAATTAGAAATAATTTGAAATACTATTTAAAGATCTATCTCCTACAGATTTTATCTTTTAAAATTTTTTTTTTTTTTTTTGAGAGAAAGGTAGCACGCTACCCGCTTCGTTTATTTCTTTTAGAAATAAACTTAGCTGAAAATGTGAATCAACTAGGATTCGAACTCGAGACCTCGGGTACCAACCACCAAGCCCTTTGCCACTTGCACTAGGGACAGCCGGTATCTTTTAAAAATATTAATCCCTACTCTGAAAGATATTTAAAGACTTCTAGATGCATGGAACAAAAATTTCTTCTTAGTAATTCTAACTAGCTTACAACAAACTAGAGTTAATCAAAATGGCTCAATTACCTCAAAGTAAAATCTAAATACATAAAATCAACTTAATTTAGATAAAGAAAATTTGATATAGACCTAATGAAATCCAATTTTGCATTAAAAATACTGTTGCACTGAAGTTCTAACTGCATAGAAGACGTTCAAGTTTTGGTACGTTCACATTCTGATGCTATAGTTGGACAACACAATGAGGTTCAATTTTCTCACTTAGAACTACATCAAAATTGATCGAAATTTCAATTACATTTTCTTTTCTATTTTTATGCAAAGAGACTAGTTGATGTGCAACATCTTCAAGCCAAGTAAGATGAATGCATTTGTAATTGCTACACTACTTGTTAGTTGTGTGTATCGTTCAATTACAAAATTTTTACAGTATATGGGCCCGTTTGGCCTACATTCTGAAAATGTGATTTTTGCAGAATTGATTTTGTTTGAAGAGTTAATTTTGGTTTTTTTAAAAACTGTAGAGCGTTTAGCTGAATTTAGATAAAAGCAATTTTTCTGAAGTGATTTTGCAAAAAAAATTTGTACAATTAAAATTGTGTTTACTAAATTGTATTTTGAAATAATTTAAAATTTTAATTAAAATTTAAAATTCATTTGATATTTTAATTTAAAAAATAATTTTAAAATTTGAAAATTAAAATTTAAAATTTAAATTTTTAAATCTAAATAGAAATTTTCGATTAAAATTTTAAAAATAAATTTTAAATTTTAAGATTAAAATTTACAAATTTAAAATTTAAAATTTGTAATTTGAAAAAGTAAAACATATAATTTTAAATTTAATTTTTTTATTTTAAATTAAATTTTAAATTATAAAATTTCAAAATTTAAATTTTATTTTAAATTTAAAATTTAATATCTAAATTTTAAATTTTAAATTTTAAAAGTTGAAATTTTAAAATTCAAAAATAAATTTAAAAATTAAAATTTAAAATTAAATTGAAATTTAAACTTTGAATCAAAATTAAAATTAAAATTTGAAGTTTGAGCCCAAAATCAGAATCAGATTTCAAGAAGTAGGTTTTAGCTGCTTTTGATTTTGGGGTCTAGAAAATTCGAAAATTGATTTTAAAAATCAGAATCAGATTTTGAAAACGATTTTGCCAAACGCTCTATTGAGCCGAAAATCACTTTTGAACCCTAAATCACTTTTCAAAAACTAGGCCAAACACCGCCTATATGTCTAACAGAGCAACCAAAAGCTGTAATTTTTATAATTTTCTGGAAAATTTGGCTTTCAAATAGATTCCAACTGAAACGAAGGATTTACCTATAAATTAAAGTTTGAAGGCTTAATCTCGATTCCTAATTCTTTTCTCCATTCCTTTTCTTCATTTAAATAGTAATTTAGAATCTCTTCCACCATTAAATAAATACACAATTTACGATTTTTTATATTTTATACAAATATAGTTAATTCACACTTAATTTGAGCTAAACATTAGGTATAAAATATTGAGTAATGCTTCAATACACCGGGTCATTTAAATCTAACCGTTTATTTTTTAAGGGTATGATTGACTTTTAAATATTAGTGACATACTCAACAGGTTACCAATTAAAATCAATTATAAGGACAATGTTGGAAAAAAACATGCTAACAAAGTACCAAATTAATAGTTTCCAATATTTTGTTTCCTTATTTAATTTTTTTTTACTTACCAAATTAGATAGTGGCTAATTTTGTAAGTAACTAATCCCAAATTCGAAATTAAAACTTAACTTGAGTTAAACCTTATACTTATTATAGTATAAATTAAATTTTAAATGGGTAACAAATTTCAAATTCAAATTATTAATTCAATATTAAAGTAACATAAAAGTTCAAAAATATTAATCTATTTTAAATTCGAGTTTAATTTATACTGTACTTATAAACCCAACTTTTATTTTTTATTTAAATAAAAAATTTCTATTTTTGAAAATATAATTTAAATTATTAATTCAATATTGAAACAGCATTAAATATTAATCAATTTAAATTGTAAATAAATTTGGATCTAATTTAAATCTTGATGGCTCTATTAGCTCTATTGGTTTGATTTTTCAGAATTGAATTATTCTTGTTATATTGGTTAAAATTTTATTAAATTTAATAACTCCAATATTGATTGTGAATTATTCTAATTCAATTTTCTCAAAATTATTAAATTTGATAAAAAGTTTATAAATTCAATCAAATCTCTTTTTTTAACAAAACTATTTTGAAGCATAGCCGAATAAGGGTGAGAGTTGTGGACTAATGCTAGACTAGATATCATAAACGGCCAAAAGTCCAAAATTGCCCTCACAAATATAGCTAAAGTGGATTTCTTAATGACCAAAAGGCCCTCAATAGGGTACCGGTTAATGGGTACCGGGGAAAATATAGCAGGTCAATAGCTTTGCTTTAGTAAATCATAGCCGTTCATTGTAATAAAATTAACGAACATGATTAAAGTGGTGTATAGTAGAATCTCTCTAAAATATTTGATAAGATGCCGTCTAGCAAAATTTCTAGTGTGGGGTTATTAGGCTTTAGAAACATATAATTTCAACTTTTTAGCCTTTGATTCCTAAAATTTACTAAGTGGTGATAATAGTATGGATCTACGGACCCAAAAATTGAAAGTTGCTGTTTCTAAAAGCACCATAGCTCAACTCAAAATTCTATTGCTAGGGGAATGACTAGTCTTTGTCTCCTCCAAGTTGATTTGGAAGGGAGGTTTTAATGCCACTAAATCGTTTAAGAATTGAGATGACTATAGTTTGTGTTGTTGGGATGAGTATGCGTCGGGACACAGCTGGTGTCGCCTAGTGTTCTACCTTTTGTTCCATTTCAAATAGAGTAGACTTCTATTTAATCAAGAAAAAAAAAATCGTTTTAGAAGTCTAATTCGATTATAATTATCGGTTAAACCGCTGTCCAGCGTAAATATTAACTTCGGGACAAATCAAAACAAATCAAACATATAACACCGACTGCCCAACTCAGCAACTAAGAAAACAGAAAACAATATCAGTGAAACTGAAATTAAACCGGAGCTACACTAGCAACAATAAATTAAATCATCTTGATGAAAGAGCTGCATCATCGATCTCTTTTTATTTCATGAATAAGAGAAGCACAATTAATACAAGCATCGCGGCCACTCAGGAAAGTCAATCTTTAAAAGATACATAATAATAACAAGAGCTTCCATCAATCTCTGTTAACTTACGCTTGCTGCTTCTCTAGCAATCCAGCTATGACGACAATCTTACTCCCATACGGCAGGGGTACATCTTCTTGCAACTGGGGCAGACGATTCGGATGTCCAAGAAACCGCTTCTTTCGAACGTGAACCGGAGGCCGGAGTTTGCGCCGCAGTGCAAGCAGTAGGCCACGACATGCGTGGCGCCGCAGCTGCCGTCAAAAGATTCTTGTGATGCCGCCGATTTGCCGGGCTGCGGTCCTGAGCCGGACTTAGCATTATTGTAGGAGGAGGAGGAGGAGGAGGAGGGGGGCCCGGTCGATGGTTTTGCGCCGTCGGCGAATCCCGACCCCGAGTCGGAGCGAGTACTGTCGCGGCGCGATTCGAACCCGGACCACTGGGATTCGCAGGAGGCGGCGGACGCAGCTGAAGGGGAGGAGGAGATGGCGTCCCAGGCGCGGACGACGAGCTTGAAGGCGCCGTCGGCGGCCGCGGAGGGATTCTTGTCGGGGTGGGTGAGGAGGCACAGCCGCTTGAACCTCTTCTTGATCGCGTCCGTGCCGGCGGTTGGCGGGACGTCGAGGACGGCGTGCCAGTCGGTCCCGCCGGACGGCAGCTTCCTGGTAGCGGCGGCTAGGTGGACGTTGTATGCCGTCAGGGCCTGCGCGAGGCCGGGCAGGGCGGGGAAGAGCGACTGCGCCTTGAGGGCCTGCACCCTCGCCCCGCGCACGTCGTTGCTCCGGAACTTGTCTTCGGCCCTCGCCTTCGCCTTCTCGGCCATGGCCCTGTAGCTCGAGGAACTCATCCCGCACGTACGCACTCTTTGAAACGGAGGTGGAAACAAGTGATAGCAGTGGTGGTCGTGGGGTAGTGAAATAATAACGAAACAGAAACTCTTGTTAGTTGGTTATTCTGATTCATTTATATTGATTCTCTTTTTCATTTATTTTCTTTTCGATTACTAGTTTTCCTATTCCTACTCGGATAAATCTTTTGGTATTCGGTTCAATTCCTAATTCTATTCTAATCATATAACATTTTCTACTCAATTAATTAGAGTTATCTTTCTTTTTTTTTCCCCTCCCAACACAACTAAGCCTCTCATCCGGCATTCTGTTTTATATATACCCTCTTTATAATGGAATAATAATTTATGGGGACCTTACTAGCTATAGTTTTACTTTAGGGGCAATTGCTTAAATATCCCTAAAAAATGTTCAACTTTTTTATTTACACCTTTTAGAAGATTAATATTAAAAATGTCTTTTTAATATTTCAAGTTATTTCAATATCCCTAGAGTTAAATTCTTGGCCAATTTGCATAAAAAATCCATAAGTTTTGAGTTTTTACAAAACTGGGCCGCATTTTTCGATTTTGTAGATTCGGTCCGGATTTTTTACTACCTGACGAAAATGTCCCTCGTCTTCCTCTACCTCACCCGTATCCCCGTATGCCTTAGATACGTCTACTGTACGGCGCCTGTCAGGGCATTAAATGTGTTTCGCGCCGGGCTATGCAACCTACCAGTCATCGGGACGCGAACCAAATCGGCCCCGCTATTCGCCAGCCCCGGTGTTTGTTGTTCGGGTTTTTGAATTAAATATTTTGAAGCTAAATTTAAAAGAATACGCGGCCGGCAACGTGAATAATGGTGCAACGAGAAGAGAAATGGTACAACAGCACTTCAAACAGTGCACTGTGGACCACATAATAGTGCAAATTTCGTCGCTCACAGTGCAACGCTGTCAGTCAATCTTCTCCCTTATCAGGGCAACATCCCACTCCCCAGTTAGTTAGTCTTCTTTCTAAACCGTAAGACGGTCCCCTCACCGGTGTCCCGTGCTTCTTACCCTATTTGTAAACCCCTCGCCCTTCTCTATACAAGCCTGGCAGTTTATTCCAGCAGTCTCCGCCGCGTTCTGCGTTTGCAGAAGAAAAGTGAAAGAAGCGTGGATGAGGAAGATGGCTTTAGGGTTAGGAAATGGAGGAGGAGGACAAGTCGTTCATTTGCAAAGAGGTACCACAGGTCCAAGCAAGTAGTGCAACTTTGGCGGCAACGGTGCAATCATATCTAAAAAAGTGCATATTGTTATCTGTATTTTGTGCTGCCGCGAATGTAGTAGTGCAAAAGAGGCCGTAAATTGTGTAACATTGACCTAACTAGTGCATTGTTTTGACGAAAATAGTGCAACGAGTCTGTAACCAGTGCAAATGCACTCTTCCCTCAGTGTTTTTCAGCTCGGTATATGTTCTCATCAGCTTCGGCAAGTGTTGCCTGGGTAGAATCAGTGCAAATTTTTCTCTGTATTTTGTGCTAACATGAAGGTAATAGTGCAAACAAGGCTGTAAATGGTGTAACGACGAGCAAAACAGTGCAACATTATTTGCTAAATAGTATAACTAGTCCCTAACCAGTGCAACTTCCTTCTTTGATCAGTGTATTTCCGTTCGGTGTATGTTCTCATCATTTTCGCCGAGTGTTGCTTGGGTAGAACCAGTACAAGTTCGCAAAGGGTAGAAAATAAAAGCAAAAAGAATATGAAGTAGATTAAAGATTGAAATAGAAAATGCACTCTTTATTAATCTGGGAGCAAGGATTACATTTTCTTTGATGAAAATTATACTATTTTATACTACGTTGCACCATGTAAGACAGGATTTGCATACAAGATAATATTTTCTCAAAATAATTTAAGAAAGAATAGAGATCATCTGAGCTTTTTTGCAATCCCAAGTGTAGGGCGACGCTACTGTTCGTTAAGGAGGTGAAGGCGACGAAGGGCGTTCCCCGTAAACGCAAGCGATGCGGCGGCGGGGGACGAGGGTCGTCGTCTTCCTCGTCCACAGTCGCTGCTACGACAGTGGCGGTGGCGGCGGGCGAAGCTCTTCCTCGTCGTGTTTCTTTCGGCGGCGGCACCGGTGGTTGCGGGGGCGAAAATTAAAGTCATCGTGGTTGGCGGCGGCGGCGGTGCCGACAGCGGCCGCCGCGGTAGTGGAGTGAGGCGAAGGAACGGTCGTGGAGGAGGATGCTGTTGGAAAGGGTAGGACCAATAAGATCGGCGTTAAGATAGATTCCTACTATCTGAAGCACTTTAGTTGCTGCGAGTCCTTTGGATCTCCGCTCTACCATATACGTAAACTGACTCAACGATCAGTGAAAAATAGAAACGAGCAAGAACAATAAAACCTGAAAAAATGATCGAACCTTTAAGAGAAGAGGGCCAATGGGCTCGCAGCAACTGAAGCATTTCAGATAGTGGGAGTCGATCTTAACGCCAATTTGCTAGATCGTACCTTTCACAACAGTTGCATCCTCTTCAATGACTTATTCGCCTTCCTCCCCTTCGACGGCCGCGGGCGTGGGCACCACCCCCGCCGGCAGCCATGACGACTTTAATTTCTGCCTTCGGAACAACCACCTGCGCCGCCGAAAAAAACATGACGACAAAGAGCTTCCCCTGCCGGCCCCGCTGCCGTCGTAGCCACCGCAGACGAGGAAGATGCGACTCTCGTCAGACGCCGCCGCACCGGCTCCGTTTACGGGGAACGCCCTTCGTCGCTATCACCTCCTTGATGAAGGGTAGTGTCGCCTTTACCTCTTACTAGAAGACCCCTAAAGCCCTAGTGGAAACAATGTATCAAACAGTACGACATACAACTTAAACGATTGAATTTAAATAGGCTATAAATGGTGTAACATCCCTTAACAAGGGTTACTTCATTACATTAAATGTACAACAATAATCACAATAATGCAAACGTTTATTCTGCAGGAATGAAAATAGTGCAATACCTACATTGAAGAGTGCAAATTTTTTTGCAGTAATGCAACGGAGAATGCATCTGAAGAACCATTTGTTAATAGGCAAAAAGACGCTTGTTATCCTTGGGTTCTGTACCCGCCGCTTTCCCCTTCCCGAAGAAAAAATGTTGTAACATGTTTCTTACAATGCAAGAACATACCTCGAGGAATGAGTGTAATCGTAATAATTTCACTGACGTTTTTTACTGTTCAGGTACTTTTAAAAAAGTAAAAAGTGGCGCTAATATCGGTAAAATTATCCGCACAATAGTTTAAAATATTGGTGCAATATACCTCACAATAGTATAAAATTAGTTCAAAGGAATGTAGTGATAGGACCAAATGGTGTAACTGACGCTGGGTTGTCGTAACGATGGCCGGTGGGAGAAGGCTATTGTCAATCTGCTACCACCTCAGCTATTTTGTTCTCGAAAACGAATTATGGCGCAAACGGACCTATTGTTTCCCGCCGTTAACAAAACTTTTTACTTATCTAATCGAACTGGATTATATATGTACACACGAATGCTATTGCACTACTTTCAGCTAACTTTATTGCTTCCACCTTATGGAGAACGCTGAAGTACCAGTGCACTATCATTTTAATGGCTTCTTCCAGGAGGATGGAGTAAACGTCAAGTATGCAGGAGAAAACTGCCGACTCGTTTTTCTTGGTGAAAGGAAGAGTTTTAAGGCCTTGCAAGCGCGGTTCTTCAAATTCATGACTACTGCACAGGATAGGTGTATGATCCAAATTAAATTTAGCCACGGTGGAAAAAAAATAGACAACCTTATCGATATTATAGACAACGATGATGTCCGAAGCATATCGAATGTATAGAAACCACACACTTATGATGGAGTTGTATGCCGTGAGTAGCGGAGATGAGAGAGAGGTTCCTATATATGAGCCTGACGAGATAGATGAGGCGCTTACCGATGAACGACTGAAAATCTTGATAAGCAGCCGGTCCTGCTGTACTTTTTCCACTTCTCTTTCGCAAACATCGAGCGCCGCGAAGAGTGTTGAGGTTTGAGCAATAACTAGGTTGAGTGTTAAGAATAAATAAATTCTTGCGAATATTGCATTTTGTTGAGGTTCGAGCAATCTCTTTTCATTGTGAAAACATTGAAATTGTCCATCATCAATTCTCTAATCCAAAATCTATTTTCCAACGCAAAATTAATTCTGGAGAAATCACTTCTCCAATAACTAGGTCAAACGGGCCCTATACATCAGAATCTTTCGAAAGACGTCTTTCAAAGAAGTATTCTATTTAGTTATGGTTTGATGAGAATATTTAAGTACCTAAAAATCATGTTAGATTACGTCTTCTCCTCATCGATAAATTAAATCACTAGTTTCTAAATAATGAATAACTAGTTAAGAACCCGCGCTTCGTGACGGACGGAAAGATTTACAATAAACAAACGATAACAAATATTAAGTGACAAAAGAAAATAATATTAGCATAAATTATTCTAATATTAAAGATTAGTTCAAGTATGAATATAACAAAACAGTTGTCCATATGTTAATCACATTGCATCGACAAAGCGCATAGTGTAGAAAGGCTATAGGTCATTCGAATAGAAATCAACCAATCTTAATAGATGCATTTGTACAAATTTTTAGCAATTTCGAATAGAAATCAACCAATCATAATGGATGCATTTGGAAGGCTGCAGGTCATTCGAATAGAAATCGACCAATCATAATAGATGCATTTGCACATATTTTTAGCAAAACTTTGTAAGTTTATTTGTAACAAAATTTCTATAAAACCTAGCATGCCGAACTAAAAATGTAGAGCACAAATAAACTTTGGAGAAATATTCGAAGGCTGCAGCGATTGCCGTGAGGCCACTCGGCCTACCATGCCTCTTCAAGTATCATTGCCTTAAGTAGTGTAGAAATCAGCCAATCGCAACAGGTGCATTTCTGCAAATTTTGAAATTTTTTTGTAAGTTTGTTTTTAGCAAAATTTCTATAAAACTTAGCTTAGGAAAACTACTAAAATGTGGAGCGTAGGCTATTCAAAGACCAGGTATATTAGGGGATTAAATAGAAAAGTCAAGAAAAAACATAAGGAAATGAGTATAATAGAGTAAACAATAGAAAAGGCAACTGCAGTTATAATAGATGCACTCAGTCAAAATTTTTGTGCAAAATTTTGTAAGTTGAAATGTGGAGCAAAGCTCGTTCCGAAAGCAAGTATATCAATAGTTTAGTAGAAAAGTCAAGAGAAAACATAAGAAAATCTATTTAACAGAGTAATTAACAAAAAAGCAACTTTGATTAACACACAAAGACATTAGAGTGGTACATTTTTTTTTCTTCTGGGAATGTAAAGTAGATGGACCAAGTAGGAAAACAACATTATATTTAAGTAGAAAGAAAATTTAACCAAAACACAACATAGCTTTCTATAGATTGCCCTTGCAGGGAACTGGCAAGCACAAAAAGCACCAAGCACCAAGCCTGGTGAAACAAAATAGAGTAGATTAGATTTCTTCCCAACTATTCAGAACCAGCAGAGGGTTGCTAGGCAGCTCCCTCCTTGGGGGCGACCATTTCAGGCCGAATAATTATATCGAGAACTTTCTCCAAGCTCTGTTGTGTCGGATCATTGGCGCTAACCATTAATCCCAAAAGCTCGAGCTGTTAGAAATACGCAACCAATTCACTTAAAGCGTACAGACACAACGTCCACGAGTCTCGATTGTGACTCGACCCAACCAGCCTCACGCCACTTCGAACATGACTCGGCCCAACCTGGCTTCCCGCCATTTCGAACGTGACTCGGCCCAACCTGGCCCCCCGCCAAAGGGCAGGATGCTGGCCCATTTAAGCCAACAATCCCCTCTCCAGCACCTGCACACATTTGCAGCATGCGAAAATCAAACTCGTGACCTCTGGCTTTGATACCATTTGTCGGATCGTTGGCGCTAACCATTAATCCCAAAAGCTCGAGCTGTTAGAAATACGCAACCAATTCACTTAAAGCGTACAGACAACACAACGCCCACGGGTCTCGATTGTGACTCGGCCCAACCAGCCTCACGCCACTTCGAACATGACTCGGCCTAACCTGGCCTCCCGCCATTTCGAACCAACCTGGCCTCCCGCCACAGGACAGGATGCTGGCCGATTTAAGCCAACAATATCTCGCAATGTTCAGTGAAAAAAAGATCTCTTTTGTCCAACAAATGGACTGAGAATGTAAAAAATAAGTAAAAAATAATGTAGAGCCCAATCAGAGTGAGTAAAAAAAGTAAGTAGATCTCAAATATGCAGGAAAAAATAGTGTAGAGACCAAGGTGCCATCACAGAAAAGCAAACATGTAGAGGAGAGCGACAATAAACACACAGTGAGAAGGCAAACCCAAAAGAAACCAAAACAAAAAAGATTTCAGAAAAATGTAAATGGTAAGTCCATAATTCTAGGTAAGATTAAGGAAATGTAAACCGATGAGAAAAGAACTAATTATGAATAAAGCAAAAATTCATGCGAGGCTCAGGGGTGTGGTTCCCCTAAAAGTAAAGGGTATGTCAAATATTGCGTGGACCCGAACTCTGCAACAGTAGCCGCATTGCCCTGAGGCCGCAGCGATTGCCTGGAGGCCATTCGACATGCCATGCCATTGCGGACAAATTAAGTAGAGAAGGTAGCGTCCGAAAGCATTTCAGGAGAGAAGGTATTTTCTGGATCCACCTCATCATTGCCTCGTCCCAAAGAGCAAAAAA
>JABWPP010000050.1:78552160-78657160 GCA_016920855.1 Puya raimondii | reverse complement strand
TCAACTACTTATTAAAAGCAAAGTTATCTTCAATACTAGTTGAAACTTCATTTTCCAAAGCTCTTACTTTCTTTTTTCAAACGGGAAATTTATTCGTGGAGTTCGATGATGTGTTCTTCTTGTTCACATATCTTTGGATCATGCCAATGGAAAAAATAACAACTGTTTCTCTTATAGTTGATGCAGTTATAAACCCGCCATCCGGGATTATCAATTGTTAGTGCTATTTTCAAAGGAGCCTTTGGTCTACAAATGTGACACCCCAATAGTCCCACATTAGATGTGAATGGGTTTGTGATTGGGTATATAAGAAACCATGGATATTAGTAATAATAACTGAGCTTAATCATTTTGGCATGTGGTTTGGGCCCAACGAGTTATTATTTATGGTGGATCGAGTCGTTACATTTGGCATCAGAGCCAAATCACCAGCCGAAAGTGTGAGATGAGTCTCGGTTGAGCCAGGGTCGGAATGACAGGCTAAGCCAGAGTCGAAATGACAAGGTGACAGACTAAGTCAGGGTCAAAATGATAAGGCTAGCGAGACAAGTCTTACATCGCCTGGTGATCTTGGACTGTATTTGTGATAAGGCTGAAGAGGATGTCATAGACCGGGAGAGTCTGTGACACCCTAATAGTCCCACATCGGATGTGAATGAGATTGTGATTGGGTATATAAGTGACCATGGACACTAGTAATAATAACTGAACTTAAGCATTTTAGGTCGGTGGTTTGGGCCCAACGAGTTATTATTTCTAGTGGATCGGGTCGTTACAACAAAAGCAAAGAGCATTGTCCTCATTGAATTGACCACTAGTACAACTACTAGATGAAGAGGCAGCCATTTTACTGCAGCCAAAGGTGAAGAAAAAATATATATAAAAAATGAGGATGCGACTTAATATAATAAGAGAAGCAAATTTCAATTCTCATATAGTATGCTTCGAGAAAAAAAAACAAAACTAATTGCAATGAAGGAAAAACATATCTTATTTATGTATTTGGAGACCACAGGAGCATGTCCCAACTCCAATGACTACAACGATGGTGCTGCTGGGAGGGGAAGGAGATGGATTAATGGTTGAAAGGTGAAAGAGAGGAGAAAAAGTGGAATGCAATATTCTGGAGGAAAAAAATGGTTATTTAATGGATTCCTACTATTTTGAAGGTATTTTCAGTATATCAACTAATAAAGTATGAGAAGTAGACAAATCAATTAAGGAACCATGACGGCATGGGGCTAAGTGCATTATTCTGCAACTAGGATGGGGTAAAGTGTCAACTTTTAAAAGTCAGGGGGAAAGTGAAAATGCGAGTATTTATAGAAAAATTTTCTGTAATTTATCAAAAAAAATATATATTTTTCTCTTCTAATTTTGGTAACTAAACACAATGATGAAAGAATAGGTTCAAAAGAACTTCAATTTTCATTGCCTTTTTTACTTGTTCGAATATGTAAAATAAATTTTTTGATATTTTGAAACACCAGAAAACTATTGTAATACAACCAAAATAATTTTGAAATTAATAAAGAGAGGAGAGTCTGTTGAACTATTTGATAATATTTAAGAGGTCTGATTGTTCAAATTAAAAGTTCAAACACCTATTTACAAAGTAGCTAAAAGTTCAAGGGGTCTTTATACATTTTTTCCTTAAATTTAACATGATAGCATACTATACCATAGGTAGTTAATTCGGATTCAGCAAAAATTCGGTACGAGTATAATATGAATAAAATTCGTATTCTAATTTTTAAATTCATCAAAAAATACGGCTTAAAATATGGGTTCACAAATTATTCGGATACACGATTTATACGAAATATATAACAATCAAGCAAGAAAGAGATTAAGATAGTCTATAATTAAATATAAAATATATAAGATTTTTATTAGGGCAAGCAAACAGAGAATTCATATTTAAATATAAAATATAAGATAGTCTATTCTTAAACATAAAAAATATAAGGTTTTTATTTGCGTTTGCAATAATTTGTGAAAAATTCGCAAATAGTTTGCGAATAATTCTGCTAGCCCCAAAAATTCGTGTTTGATTCATTTTTTTGGGAAAATATCGTACACGAACTGTTTTATTCGGATTCTCAATAATTCACGAATAATTCGCGAATTAACTAACAGAGTACTATACATGATTGGATATAGATGTCACATGCGATTTCAATGTTTGAATAGGGCTTACTTGGGCATTAGTATAATTAAGTTGTTTCCAAATTTGGACATGAATAAATACCAACAAAATCAAACAAAAGAAATGTCACGCCCCGGGCTAGTTTTAGTTGCGAAAAAACGTGTCAATTATTATTTTTTTGAAAGCCCTAGCCCGCACGACGTACAGACCCGCCACAAATAAGGTCCCTATGTTCACACGGACAGAGTCTTCCCTGTATTTGCACGGCGTACCACTATACATAACAGGATCACAAATACCATTCATTCATCACACACACAACAACCATCACATACAGCTAACCATCCTTATCACCTGCATGAATCTAAGCACTCCTTAGGCGAAGGATGATGCAATGCACAGTACACCAAAATATTCTATTAAAAGTGCTCCCCATCCGGAAGCTTTGTTTTGAAACCCTAACTTCAATCATTTCAAATATCCTTTTAAAACTGTTCCCCACACAAGAACTCTCTTTTGAAAACCAAAAGTCGATCAACTGAAAAGCCATTTGAAACCTATTTCCCACACAGAAACTTTATTTAAAAAAAACCAGCTACCACGAGGGGTAGAAATCCACGATAGACAGATAACTCGCAAGTATATCCCAAAAATCCACAGGACATAATAAAATATGGTCGTCCACAATATCCAAGCATGCAGATAAGTAAATAAGCAATCATAATGTAACTGAACCATCACATAAGTCTACTAAGTAAAGAGAGAGAGTCAGGGTGATAACCAAATCTGCAGTAACACAGGTCGGGACCTCTAATGCAGCTAAACTAGTCGCGTCTCACCACGTCCCCACTCCCACTACCCGGCTCACCTAAAAAAATGATGGCGGGGGTTGAGAACATTTTAAACATGTCTCCCCCTCCCAGTGGGTACCGCAAGCCGACGAAGGCGAGGTGTAAACACCGGCAAGAGAGTCAACAGATAGATAGGTAGGTAAAACAGTAGCATAAGTAAGCATGAGTATGACAATAAACAAACGACTACGATACTGCAAGTAAATAGCATATGCATCAACTGTAGATAAATAATAAAACCCAATCACCACCAGGCCACAGGGAGGGATCCCTGGCACTGTCACAATATGCTCACTCACCGGCACATAACCTCCGCAGATGCACATGACAAGAGGCTCACGGGTCGAAAACCACGACCCTTTTTCGGAAAAGAACACCCTAAGCGGTGGATCAGACCGCGGGTGTACGTGAAGTGCTAGAAGAGCTCTGACGATCGATACAATATGCTCAATCCACAGAATGGCAACAAGCCGAGTATAGCAACTGATAAACGAATATCGGAGATCGCTCGGAGCAACAGGCGATCACCACCGACCAACCAGGTCGTCTCAATAAACCATGCAATCACACTACTCTACTAATGGCAAGCTCACACAAGTAGAGATAAGAGGAGTCAAGTGAACTATATCCAAACATGCAAGAGAAAGGGATAGAAGGGTATCACGCTAGTCCACTGTACCGACTCCGGATCGAAGTACCCACCTAAAGGAACGAAAGAGCCTAACACCGACAGCTCTCAAGGACGTCGACAGGACCTACGAAAGACTCACAGGGTCAAGGTCCACCGAGTCGACACTAAACATAAAGCTCATGTGAGAATTCAGATATTTTTTTATTGTTGTTTTATCTGCGAATTTGAATTCTGTGTATCTGAGCTGTTTGAGCATATATATACATGTATGGGTATATATATGCGTATATTTTTAGTATATGGTGTATATTTTACGAATTTGCAATTTTTGGATTTTTGGTTGCGGAGAGTGTACGGCTTAACGGCGCAATCCGGAGTCCGATCCTGACAATCCAAAATGATAGATTCGATGTCTCGGTAGTGCTGAACGCAATGGCACGATCCGCGTCGACATGCGACGAGCGGATCAAAAGTTATTGCATGTTCTTCGCCGAGGGGTCGAATGGTACTTTTTGCAGTTTCGCGATCTGGACCCCGTTTTGTGCACCGTTTTGCGTGAGGTTGCTTGTGGAGGGGTGTCTGGGCATTTTTGTCATGCTGTGAGGGACCCAGTGGTTAATTGTGTGATTTGAAGGGCTTTTGTGCAATTGTGCACATGGTATATGTGTGTGTTTGTGTGTGTGAGAGTGAGAGAGAGTGAACTCTTTTGTCTCCCTCTCCTCCTCAGCTCCAGCTGCGAGCCCCAGCACCCACAGCTCCACAGCCACCTCCCCGAGCTCCTCCGGCCGCCGCCGACCGTCCTCTGGCCGGCGCAGCTCCGGCCAAGCCCTTCTCTCTCTTTTTTCCTTTTTCTCTTCTTCTTCTTCTTCTTCTTCTTCTTCCCGGAGGTGTGCACCCAGGGGGAACCCACGCCGGAGCTCCCCTGAGGTGGTACGACCGCCGGCGCCGTCACCCCGCCGCCGGGAGCCGCCAGGAGCCGCCGCCAGGCTGCTGCGGCTGCTGCTAGGGCAGCAGCTGGCCGAGGCTTGTGAGCCCAAGCCGCCGCGGCCTCCCGCAGCCTTGGAGGGTGAGCATTGCCACCCTTGGGACCTCCGGCGCCGCCCCCTGTCTCCCCGTCCGTCGCCGTGCCGCCGGAGCGCCGCCGCAGCCGCCGCAAGCTTCGGCTTGGCAGCTAGGGCAGCTGCGGCAGAGCCTGCTCCGCCGCCGCCACCCGCGGTCTTTGTTGTCGCGGTCACCGGCCAAACGACGTCCGGCGACCTCCTCTTGCCGGTGCTCGCGTCGCCGCCGGCCGCCGCCGCCATCCGTTGCCGCGCCGCCGTGCCCTAGCCAACCCGTGGGCTGCTCTTCTCCCCGCGCCGCCGCCGCCGCTTCCTGCCGCCGGTTGAGGTGAGCACCTCCTTCCTCACCTCCCCCGCATCCTCTCCTGGCCGCCACGCGCAGTGCATGTCGGCCGGCAGCCGGCCGGAGCTAGTTGCTCCGGCCAGGGTGGTTTTTGCCCTTGTTTTAGCCGCAAGCTTGGTTTTTGGCCTTCAGTTGCCTCCCGTAACTCGGGAAGGTGAGCACGATGATCGCGGCGACGCGCTGATCATCATGCTCACCCTGGTTTTCTATTTTGGTGGGTTGTTTTGCTGTTTAGCCCTTGTCGAGCATATTATTGTGTGTTTTGCTGTTATTATGGCTTGTTTGAGCCAGCGACTGTTCCTGTCACAGTGGGGCTGTGAGCACGGCCTCTGTTGCGTCGTTACCTATCCGCTGGTGCTTGCGGAAGGTCGTGCGGACGAACGGAGCGCTCGAACGGCCTTATTTATGCTTGCTTGTTGCATGTGTTCACTATTTTTATGGGTTTGCTGAGCTTGCGACTTGTCCTGTCGCAGTGGGGCTGTGAGCACGGTCTCCGTGACGCCGTTACCTATCCGCTGGTGCTTGCGGAAGGTCGTGCGGATGCACGGATTGCTCTAACGGCTTAAATTATTGCTTGTATGTATGTAATTGTGCTTGTTTTGGGACTTTGGCATTTGTGGCAGCGTTGCGACGCTGTGGGCAGCAAGGGCATGGTCCTTGAGGCCCTGTGGACTGGTTGTCCAACCCTCTCGCCCTTCGCGGAGTTTCGGATTCGTTTCCGACGCATTTTTCGATGAAATAATCGGCGAAAAGCGCGTTTCTAGTTGTGCGACTCGCTCGCTGATTTCGCAAGCGACTTGGCTTCGTCGTTTAGCCTTGTTGGCTGTTCCTTATCGCTGTCCCGAAGTTCCGAGGACAGCGGATGAGTGACGAGGGGTTCCGGGGTCAAATCGGCACTTTTCGGGAACCCAGGAAGCCGTGTCGGGTGCGCTTGTGTTCGTGGCACCCCGAGCTTGTGCTCGCTGTCCCGCCACCTTGTCATGTGTGTTTGGGGGACAGCGGAGGACTTGATTAGCTGTAGGTACCCCTCTGGGGCTTTGTGTGGTTTCGGGATCGTCCCGGTGGGTTTCCGGGCGATCCGTCGGTTCGGGATGTGAGAGCTTTATGTTTAGCGTCGACTTGGTGGACCTTGACCTTGTGAGTCTTTCGTAGGTCCTGTCGCATTTCCCGAGAGCCGTCGGAGTTAGGCTTGATCGTTTCGACAGGTGGGTACTTCGATCCGGAGTCGGTTCAGTGGACTACGGTGATACCTTTCTATCCTTTCTCTTGCATTATAGTTACTAGTTCACTTGACTCCCGTTGACTCTACTTATGCGTGCTTGGAGAGTAGAGTAGTTGTGGTTTGCATGATTATTGAGATGACCTAGTTGGTCGGTGGTGATCGCCTGTTGTTCCGAGCGATCCTCGTTGTGTTTATCAGTTGCTTCACGGCTTGTTGCTGTTCTGTGGATTGAGCATTCGCATCGATCGTCACAGCTCTTCTAGCACTTCACGTACACCCGCGGTCTGATCCACCGCCTGGGGGTGTTCTTTTCCGGAAAAGGGTCGTTGAGTTTGTGCCGACCCGTGAGCCTTGATGCAGTGCGTCCAGAAGGTTTATGTGCCGAGAGATGAGCAGGTGACAGTGCCAGGGATACGTCCCGATGGCTATGGATTGGGTTTACTTTGTGGTTACCTCCATTGATGCATATACTAGTTGCTTACAGTAGCATAGTTGTTCAGTTGTATGTCAGCCTCATACTTACTTATGCTATTGTTTACCTTATCTATCTATCTGTTGACCCTCGCGCCGGTGTGTACACCTCGCCTTCGTCGGCTTGCGGTACCCACTGGGAGGGGAGACATGTTTACATGTTCTCACCCCCCGCCCTCGTTGTTGTTTTCAGGTGAGAAGGGTGGTGGGAGTCGGGACGTTGCGAGGCACGCCTAGATAGTAGCTCTAGTGGTTCCGACCTGTTAGGCTACTCCCCCAGATTTTGGTTATTACCCTATCCTTATCAGCTAGATGTGATTGTGGTTCAGTTACCTTTTGGATATTATGATCTAGCATGCTTTTGTTTTGTGGATTTATTTAGTATTCTTATGTGATGGTTGCATGCTTGGACTATTTGGTTGTATATGTTTCTAGATCTTCCATTTATTGCTTACTCGGTTTTCTACCCCTCGTGGTAGCATTTTCAAAAGAGAGTTCTCGTGTGGAGAACGATTTTCAAAGGGTTTTAAATGTGTGAGATTAGGGTTTCAAAGAAAGCTTCTGGGTAAGAGGCAGTTTTCTAGATTGATTGTTGTTTGTGCATCGCATCATCCTTCGCCTAAGGACTTGCTTAGATTCATACAGGTTTAAGGACGGTTAGTTGTATGGATCATGATTGTGATGTTGTTTGAGTGGTGAATGCATAAGTGGTTGTGATCCTGTCGTTATTGTTGTTGTACGCCGTGCAAATACAGGGGAGGCTCTGTCCGTGTGTACAGTGGACCCTGTGTTTGTGGCGGGTCTGTACGTGGCGCGGGCTAGACTTTCAAAAAAAAAAAAATGTACATGTTTTTCCGCTTCTTAAACTAGCCCGGGGCGTGACAGCTCACATGCCCAAAACTGTCAGAATGTCCGGAAACCCGCCGGAACAATTCTGAACCCAAACCAAGTCCAGAGGGGTACCAACAAACCCCCTAAGTCATCAGCTGTCTGCAAACACACCATATAAGGTGATTGGATAACGAACGCAAGTCCGGGGTGCCACAACACAAACGCACCCAACCGCGGCTTTCCGGGTTCGCGAAAGATGCCGATTTGGCACCGGAACCCTCCGTCGCTCATCCGCTACCTTCGAAACTTCGGGACAGCGATGAATAACAGCCAACAAGGCTTAGGGACAAATTCGGGTTGCCCACGAAACCAACAAGTGGGTCCCACGACCAAAACGTGCGTTCCGCCGACTATTTCGTCGGACACCGAAAATCAAACCGAATTTTCGCGAAGGCGTCACGAGCCTGGACAACCAGTCCACAGGGCCTCAAGGGTCAAGCCCTTACTACCCGCAGCGTCTCCACGTTGCGACAAAAGTACATAAGCCCTAAACATGCAACTATAATACAATAATAAGCATTAAATAAGCCGTTGGAGCATTCCGCTCGTTCGCACAACCCTCCACGTACACCTGCGGAAAGGTTTCGATGCAGCGGAGACCATGCTCACAGCCCGGAGCGACGAAAATAGTCGCGGGGCTCAAACGACCCAAGAAGACGGCAATCACAAGAAATATTACAGCTCGACATTTTGTCGAAACCACGCAACAGGGCACTCCCGACGCAAACGGAGGTAAGCACGATGACCAGAGAGCCGCTGCGGTCATCGTGCTCTCCTCCTTGACAATCAGGCGACAGCCGAGGCTACGGCGCTGCCCGCACAGCCCCAAGCAAGCACAAAACCGAGCTCAGCCGGAGCAACCAGCTCCGACTGGCGGCCGGCGGTACAGCGGCGCGTGCGGAGGCTAAGAACGGACGCGGGGGACGAGGGGCACCGAGTGCTTACCTCAGTTGGCTACGGGGAGCGGCGGCGGCGGCGCGGGAGAAAAACCTAGCTCCGGAAAGGCTTGGGCACGGCTAGGGCTCGGCCGCACGGCAACGGATGGCGGCGGCAGCCGGGGAGGTGAGCACCGGCAAGAGGAGGTCGCCAGACGCCAAAAGGGGGGCGACCGCGACAGAAAAGGGCGGCGGCGGCGGCTTGAAGCCCTCGGCCGCGGCTGCAGAACTTGACCTAGCAGCGGCTGCGGCGGCTGTGGTTGCGCAGCGGCGGCACGGGGGCGGCCAGGGAAGGAGACGACGGCGGTGGAGGCCCACAGGATGCCGGCGGGGAACCACCTCGACGATGGGAGGCGGTGGCGGCATAGATCAAAGATCTGTTACCCGCAGCAGTATCAAGAAGGTCCGCGGAGGCGCTGGTGGCGTGCGGCGACGGCGGCGGAGGCGGGAAGGTCGCCGGACGTCAGAGTGTGGCCGCAGAAGAGATCTTAGGGCACGGGGTCCCCTAGGGTGGTCCTCGGCCAAGAAGGAAGAAGAAGAAGGAGAGAAAAGAAAAAGAAAAGGGAGAGGGAGAGGCTCCGGTCGGCCAGGGACAGGCCGGTGGCGGAGGCGGCGCACGGGGAGGGTCTGGAGGAAGAGGAGGAGGAGGAGGAGTCGGTTGGGGGCTAGGGCACAACGAAACTAGTGTTAGGGTTAGGTTTCCACAACACACCATATATACACAATTGCACAATTGCGTATAAGTCCCTGAAAATATGGAATTCCATCCCGAGTCCCTCACAGCGCGTGTAAAACGCGTCGACACCCCTCCACGTCCGAACTCACGCGAACGATACATAAAATATGGACCTTTTCGCGAAAACATAAAAATGTAATCTTCGACCCCTCGATGATGATCTCGCGGTATCTCACGATCCGACGGTCGAATTCACGAACGGATTGCGCCATCGCGATCAGCACTGCCGAGACATCGAACCTACAATTTTAAATCTCCAGAAACGGTCGCCGATTCGCGACACAAGCCCTCCCCTTCGCCTCCACACACAAAACACAACAATTACATATATATATATATATATATATAGAGCTAGGCTGGTATACTATCGGTAGCACGGAGGCCTCCGTGCTACCAAGTTGTTTTCGATGATGCGGCTTCCAAATCGACGATCGGCTCCGCTAGACTTGATCTACATTATTAAAAGTGTTTGGAAACTAAATTTCATAATTTTTCGACATTATTTGGCTAGTGATCAAAGGGTCTAAAAATTGACAATTTCAATGGTAGATGAGATACGTTTGTGAGTTTAACGGTGTAAAACAATCCAAATCTGATGAAATTTTTATAGAAAATTCTTTGAACTATTTAGAGTAAGATCAGTATCTCTGATATTAAATTTAAGTCTTTTATCATCATTTTTTATGAGATTTTTATTTTCAGCCGTTCATTTTTTGACTACTCGTTTGATAGGTAAATGATATCGAAAAATTATGAAATTTAGTTTCCAAACACTTTCAATAGTGTAGATCAAGTCTAGCGGAGCCGATCGTCGATTTGGAAGCCGCATCATCGAAAACAACTTGGTAGCACGGAGGCCTCCGTACTACCGATAGTATACCAGCCTAGCTCTATATATATATATATATATATATATATATATATATATATATACTTATATATTTACATATATCTATATGTAGAGAGAGAGATAGAGAGAGCAACTCAAATTCAAAAATTTAAAAATCTTACAAGAAATATATTTGTTAAATTGAATGGGAAAAAATTCGGACCGAATCTACAAAATCGAAAAATGCGGTCTAGTTTTGTAAAAACTCAAAACTTATGGATTTTTTATGCAAATTGGCCAAAAATTTAACTCTAGAGATATTGAAATAACTTGAAATATTAAAAGGACACTTTTAATATTAATCTTCTAAAAGGTGTAAATAAAAAAGTTGAAAATTTTTTAGGGGTATTTAAGCAATTGCCCCTAAGTAAAATTATAGCTAGTAAGGTCCCAATAAATTATTATTCCATTATAAAGAGGGTATATATAAAACAGAATGCCGGATGAGAGGCTTAGTTGTGTTGGGAGGGGAAAAAGAAGAAGAAGATAACTCTAATTAATTGAGTAGAAAATGTTATATGATTAGAATAGAATTAGGAATTGAACCGAATATCAAAAGAAAATAATAAAAGTAGGAAACTTCGTATCAAAGTTTGGAGCAGCCGCGTGATTAGACGACTACGTAGGGATTCTTTTATCCGAGTAGGAATAGGAAAACTAGTAGTAATCGAATAGAAAATAAATTTAAAAAAAAATCAATATAAATGAATCAGAACAACCTGCTAATAAGAGTTTCTGTTTCGTTATTATTTCACTACCCCACGACCACCACTGCTATCACTTGTTTCCACCTCCGTTTCAAAGAGTGCGTACGTACGGGATGAGTTCCTCGAGCTACAGGGCCATGGCCGAGAAGGCAAAGGCGAGGGCCGAAGACAAGTTCCGGAGCAACGACGTGCGCGGGGCGAGGGTGCAGGCCCTCAAGGCGCAGTCGCTCTTCCCCGCCCTGCCCGGCCTCGCGCAGGCCCTGACGGCATACAACGTCCACCTAGCCGCCGCCACCAGGAAGCTGCCGTCCGGCGGGACCGACTGGCACGCCGTCCTCGACGTCCCGCCAACCGCCGGCACGGACGCGATCAAGAAGAGGTTCAAGCGGCTGTGCCTCCTCACCCACCCCGACAAGAATCCCTCCGCGGCTGCCGACGGCGCCTTCAAGCTCGTCGTCCGCGCCTGGGACGCGATCTCCTCCTCCTCCCCTTCAGCTGCGTCCGCCGCCTCCTGCGAATCCCAGTGGTCCGGGTTCGAATCGCGCCGCGACAATACTCGCTCCGACTCGCGGTCGGGATTCGCCGGCGGCGCAAAACCATCGACCGGGCCCTCCTCCTCCTCCGCCTACGATAATGCTAAGTCCGGCTCAGGACCGCAGCCCGGCAAATCGGCGGCATCATAAGAATCTTTTGACGGCAGCTGCGGCGCCACGCATGTCGTGCCCTACTGCTTGCACTGCGGCGCAAACTCCGGCCTCCGGTTCACGTTCGAAAGAAGCGGTTTCTTGGACATCCGAATCGTCTGCCCCAGTTGCAAGAAGATGTACCCCTGCCGTATGGGAGTAAGATTGTCGTCATAGCTGGATTGCTAGAGAAGCAGCAAGCGTAAGTTAACAGAGATTGATGGAAGCTCTTGTTATTATTATGTATCTTTTAAAGATTAACTTTCCTGAGTGGCCGCGATGCTTGTATTAATTGTGCTTCTCTTATTCATGAAATAAAAAGAGATCGATGATGCAGCTCTCTCATCAAGATGATTTAATTTACTGTTGCTAGTGTAGCTCTGGTTTAATTTCATTTCACTTGTTCTTTCAATTGCTGCGAGAATATACAAAAGTCATATGTTTTGATTTGTTATTTTATTTTATTTTATTTTATTTTATTTTATTTTTTGAATGGAATTGATAAGAATTGTTCGCGTCTATATTGAAAAATAGAGAATAACAAGGAGATGATTAGCAAAAAAAAAAAGGGAATAACAAGGAGATGAGTAAATGAAAACAGAGAGAGACAGGAAAGAAGCGAGAGCCCTGTTCAAATTGAACACCTAGTCGAAATTACCAAAAAAAATTTTAGAACCCAAAGTAACAGACCGTGAATCAGATTAGGATGAGCATTATTCGATTAAAACTGAATTACCGAACCGAATTGATCTAATTTGGTCAAAAAATTCGGATTAATCGATTTTTCTGTTTAAAGGGTTTGATTTGACCTAAAATTTTGATTTTTAGTGTTTGGTATGAGTGTCTACTTGAATTCAGAACGGACTGAATAACTAACTAAATAAGCCAAAATATTTGCTTAGATTAAAATTAAATTATTTGTTATCTTTTAAAATATTCTAAAAAGTAAAATAAAATTTTCTATTTAGTTTAATAAATTTTTTGGCCTTTTGCATAAAAAATATATTTGTATTGTAATTTTACAAAAGAAAAGTCTAATAGGTTAAACTTTGCAAAATCAACCCAGATGTTTTAAACGGACTAAAATACTCTCCTCCTCCTCCACTGCTACGCAGATTTGCTGACGCCATTGTGTCGGATCATTGTTGAGCTCCGTCTCCTCTATCTCTGTTGCCTCCCCTTTGTCCCTTGCCGCAACCACACCGCCATTCCCTTCCCTAACCGCGTCCAATCGCGGGGGCGTGGTCAAAGGTGTGAGCGGTTGTGAAGGAAGGCGGAGACGGCGAGGTCAAAGCGGGGGTGGGCGAAGGGGCGAAGGAACAAACCCAAGGTGGCATCGCAGAGGGAGGTAGAGGAGTAGAGAGAGAGGATGCGGGTCAAGAAATCCTCTGCAATGGCTGCACGACAAAAAAAGGAGGGCAGAGGGAACAGGACTCAAAAGTGACATGTTAGGATTTTTGTTGAGCAAGGGATATATAGCCTTTCTGGCAACAATGATAGTGCAACCTACGGCAGCATAGAGACTTGAGAACATTCTTATAGTACAATAGTTTTCAGATGTGTTTTCTTCGGAGTTACCTGGGATGCTGCCAGATCGGGGGATTGAGCTTGTGATTAATGTAATTTCAGGAACTGCGCCAATCTGAAAGACATCTTGCAGAATGGCACTTGCATAGTTGAGGAGGCTGTGCGCACTACAAAATTTGGAGACTGTTGGCGTTATTTGGAAAAAAAAAAGAAAAAGAAATAGGAGGTCACTCAGGCTATATGTAGACTACATGGAGTTGAATAAAGTGACCATCAAGAATAAATGTTCTTTGTCATGTACGGAGAATCTATTTGATCAACTGTAAGGATTTGGTGTCTTTTAATTTATAATCTAGATATCATCAATTGAAGATTAAGCTAGAAGATGCACCGAAAACGGCTTTTAGGATATAGTATGGGCATTTATGAATTTACAATGATGCCATTTTAATGCCCCAACCATATTTATGGATCCGATAACCAGGGTATTTAAGCTATACTTGGACTGGTTGTGATGGTATTTATTAACGATTTCCTGATTTACTGCCGAAGCATTGTGGAGCATGGGGAGCATTTAGCGTAAGTATTACAAGTCCTGAGGGAGAAAAAAATTATATGCTAAATTGAAGGAGCATAAATTCTGGCCTCGTGAAGTAGTATTATTGGGTCATATTATTTCGGTAGCAGGCGCCACTTTAGACCCGACGGAGATTGAACCTTCAGAATTACTGTCACTTTAGACCCGAAGGAGATTGAACTTATTCAGAATTAGTCGAGACTGACTAGCATTACAGAAACATGATCCCGCATTCCTTCACTTTGTCGGAGTCATGTTCCAGCTTATTCGCTACGCCCTTTCCGAACTGATCACCAGATTGAATTGCTGAAAATATTACATCCACTTCATGTGCCGAGCCTGCTGTCACTTTGATTGTGTTTGAAGAAACTGAAGAGGCTTATAAAGGACTTAGGAAAGTTACGATATGGGTATTGAAGTGGCAAGATCAAACAAAGGCATTTTGATATCTCAACGAAAGTACGTATTGGATTTGCTTCAGGAAACTGGCGATGACCTTGTCATCGTCCCAAATTGCATATGCTTAAATTCGAACTTCTACAACTGCAGGCAAGGACACCACATAGAAGTAAACTGCCTACTAAAAGTACAGGAATCCTTCTTATAGTGTTGCAAAATCTGCCGGGTCCATGCTAGCTTCAGTGGGTGTTGGAACATGGTGACCCTGAGTCTTGTGGCCTTGTGCGCTTCTGCTACTTTACACTACTCCTCGAGCTGGACTTGAGGTAGTAACTATAAGGTAGAAGTTTCGCACCACATGGTGCAGATTGTTGAGTTAACAACTACCGTCGGTCTGTGGAAGGTATATCTTGCAAAGCTTCCCTTATCTCTCAATTATTTTGCTCATGAGGAACCAAGTATAATTGAAGTAAAGGGAATGATAAAGGAGCTTTGAAAGACTGAAGAACAGATTGGTTCTGGCTATTATCCTTGCTCTTCCGGGTTTGGGTTAACAATTTGTTGTAGATAGTAGTGTGTTTCACAGTGGCGTCATTCGTGTGGGGAGCATTGTGAAATCTAGATCAATCATAAAGGTCTCAAGTGCCAGTTTACTTAGAAAGAGCTAAACTTAAGACATCACTGATAGTTAGAGCTACTGAAGGATTATGATATATTGATCCTATATTATCAGCAAAAATAATGTTCCAACGAATGCGTTGAGCCGTAAGTCGGTGGAAAACCTGAACATGACGATCAACGAAGCAGACACCACAGGTAGAGGAGATGAAGTGATTAGTTTAGAGATAATGTCCCATAAGGTTTCTGCAAGAATTATGTCTTTGGTCTTGCAACTTACTCTGTGTGAAAGAATTAAAGAAAAATATTGTGAGATGGGGATTTGTGCCGAAGTAAGGTGTAGGTAGATAAAGGATTTCAGTATTGACACCTCAGGAGTATTACAATTTAGAGATTCATGAGGAAATGTTAAAGGAAGCATATTGATTTTCTTATACAATATGCCCTAAAGGAACTACAATGTATAAGGATCTGAAGGCACATTGCCGGTGGAGTAATATGAAGAGGTTTGAATCTTAGTATTTGATTAATCAGCAAGTACAAATTGAACATAGGATGCCATTTTGTGAGCTTTAAAATCTTTCAATAAATGTGTGAAATTGGGAGATGGTTACTATATATTTCTTGGTTGGATTACACGGTCATTGGGGGAACATATAATGCGATAAATGCGATAGTGGAAAAGACCATTTAAGCCTACTTATTTTATATCAATACAACATTCTACCCACATGCTGATGGACGGTCGGAGAGGATGGTTTAGATGATTGAGGATATGAGGAGAGCTTGCGTTCTTGACTATGACAGTGAGTGGTATTGACACTTGGCAATGGCAAGGATTACGTACGTTAGCTACTGTTAGGTGAATAAGAAAATGGCTCTGTTTGAAATATCATTTGAAAGAAAGCGTCCATCTCTCTTATATTGAAGTAGAGTGGGTGAAAGAAAAACTTTTGGTTCTAATATTTTGTTGAAAATAGAAGAAAATGTCAGAATTGCACGACGACATTTGATAACCATCCAAGTTGACAGAAAAGCAATGTTGATATATGGCGACCGGACTTTGAGATTCAAGTCGGGGATCACGTAGCTTTAAAAGTTTCGCCCTCTAACGCCATGCTTGGTTCGGGAATAAACTATTCTTTTTTATTCATATGATAGGTATTTTTTGTGGGATATGGAGGGATTAGAATAATTTTATGTTTAGATGAGAATTGTGTTATTCAGAGCGATAAGAAAAATTGCATTTGGATAATTAGATTAAAATAGCAAGAATAAGATCAATTATAGTTATAAAAAAATAATATTTCATTTAAATCATAAGCATGTTAATTATTAATAAAATAATATTTTAACAAATTAATTAATTAATTAATTAATTAGGAATATTATATAAGATGATGGAGAAGCATGTTAATTATTAATACAATAATATTTTAACATGCTAATTAATTAATTAACTAGAAATATTGTATAAGATGATAGAGAAGCATGTTAATTAGTAAATTAATTAAAAAATAAATTAAATATGTTAACTAATTAATTATACATTTAGTTAATAAATTAAGTAGATATGTTAAAATATTAATTACTTAATTAATATAAATATTAGTTATTATTTGAATAAATATATTTAAATTGGTTTATTATTTTATTAGCCGATTGATTATAAATAATAAACTATTTGTTAGTATTTAATTAAATATGTAGTAATGTAATAAGTCAAGTGGTTAATGGATATTAAATAAGTTAATAAGTTATTAGTTAGCAATGTTTTATAATTATTAGAAACTAATTAATAGAAAAAATATTTTAATATGAGCCATTTTTAAAAGGAAGAATAAAGGACTAGAGTAACTAACCCAACCAGAATTAATAACCCAACCGAAAGTAGACGAAACCGAAAGGTTAGTTTCAACTATAGGCAAATAGTACTTACCTTCCAAAGGTTTGTCCTTAGCATTATACTTCAGGCTCACTAGATACTTAGGACAGTCTCTCTTCCAATGGTCTTCTACTTTACAATGGAAACATTTTTCTTCATCGACCTTTGATTTCTTTGGAACTTCCTTCTTACTATAAAACTTTCTTTTGGCAGAAGTTCTATAACGACAATGTAACGACCCGAGCCGCTAGCAATAATAACTCGTTGGGCCAAACTACCGGCCCAAAATGCTTAAGGCCAGTTATTATTATTAGCGTACATAGTCTCTTATATACCCAATCACAACCTCATTCCCATCCGATGTAGGACTACCTGGGGTGTCACAGACTCTCCCCGTTTAGGCCTTGACGTCCTCGTCAGCTCTAAACACACAGAGCCCAAAATCACCAGGCGATGTGAGAATTGTCTCGTTAGCCAGGTCATCCTGACTCTGGCTTAGCTTATCATCTTGTCATCCCGACCCTAGCTTAGACTGTCACCTTGTCATTCCGACCCTGGCTCACCCGAGATTCATCTCATACTTCCGGCTGGTAATTGGCTCTGATACCAAATATAACAAGCCGGCCTACTAGCAATAATAACTCGTTGGGCCAAAACTACTGGCCCAAAATATTTAAGCCCAGTTATTATTACTAGCGTCCATGGTCTCTTATATATCCAATCACAACCTCATTCCCATCCGATGTGGGACTATTTGGGGTGTCACAAATTCGCTCTACTAGAAGAACATTCTTCTTTGAACTCTTTAAAGTGCTCTCTATAGTTAGTCTATCGAGCAATGTCGAAGCATCCTGGTCGACCATATATGTCAAATTTTTAGAACTTAAAACAGTCTTAAAATTCTCTCCTCTCTTAATGGGTTGTTCTAGAATAACCTGTCAAGAGAGAAATAGCTTTTTTTCAACCTAGGTGGTAGAATAAGGGGGATAAACTCCTTTATTCCCTATTTATCCCCCAACCAAATAGGCCCTAAGGGAATAAAGAATTTTAGAATATGAGGAAAACTTAGTTTACAGTGTACTAGACCTTTTGAGGTGCTAAAGTAAGTTGGACTAGTAGTGTATTGAATTACGTCACTGCCGAGATTACTAGGAGCTCATGATGTATTTCATGTTTATCATTGAGGAAATGTGTCTTCAATCCCTCGCAAGTGATTGACTTTGCTCCACTAGAGCTAAGCGAGGACTGGAGTTACGAGAAGTACCTGGTTTGGATTTTTGCGTGAAAGGAAAAGAAATTGCGACCATACTATACTTTATGTAAGGGTATTTTGGAGCAACCCTACAGAGCAAGAGGCGACTTTAGATTAGAGGACGAGATGTAGAAAACCTACCCTAACTTGTTCAAGAATTGGGATTTGCATTCTAAGTTGCGATGACGAAATTTTTTGTAAGGGGGGGAGGATGTAATATACTGACTTTGGCAAATTGACAAGGATTGCAGTATAAGATAATGGCAGGCACGTTTGTGAAGTGTTTGACCAAGCTGGAACCGTCTTTGCGCAAAATGGACACTAAGGCGGAGTTGAAAATCTAGTTTAGGACCAAACTGAGATATTTGGTCACTGGAATTGGAATAGGGCATCCAAAAGGTTGGTTTAAAGCTGGGAATCGTTTTGGAGCTCAGTTGGTGGCACTTGAAGGAACTGTGGAGGGTCCAAAATAGGATTCGGCTTGGTGATTGGGTGCCCAATTTTATTGTAGCAGCCTGGGAAAAGGTTGACGCATGGATGTGATTGAGGCAGTGTATTGATGGCTTAGCTAGTTCCTCACGCTAGTTCGGAGCGCACAAAAAAATTTGCGGGCACATCTACGGCTAATTTTGACTATGGTCTGGGCGCCCAAAACTTGATTTGTGCATAGTTGACACCACTTATGGGGGTCGCAATGGCTCTATTTGCGATATTCCTATCTATTATTTTGGAAATTTATAATTCTTCCGTTTTACTGGATGGAATTTCAATGAGTTAGGTTTATAAGAACTATGAAGTCCTAGTCTTACTGTTGATCCATTTGTGATAGGTGAAAAAATGCGGATGGATTAAGGCCCTTAGATCTATTTAGTTCGGCGAAAAGGGGACAAAATTCTATGAACCTTTCTTTCTTAATTTTGTTAGGTTCAAGTCTGACGAGAATAATATTCTACGACTAACAACTCATTTATTTTCAATTTGTCTATTTCATTTTTTGAGGTCTCAAAAAAAGGGGATAGATTCCATATTGAGAGATTTGAAAAAGCACTATCTCGTTGAAAGGTTCTATACATCTGCCTCTACCACCCGGCCAATCCTGTTCCACTTAATCCCTTCCCTTGAACCCGTGTGGCCCAATGATCTTAAGTATATTCTTCCAGTAGTAATTCTGGGTACTATTGCATTTGAATTGAGGTTTATTCTTTTTTAAGTAAGTACGTAACTGAACAAGAAATTTTTCGTAGTACGCACAAAAAAAAACAATAAATCAAATAACAAATAAAAAATAGGGAAAATTTTGACTTTTCAAACTTGTTCTGAATTACGATGCATATCCAAATTGATGACGCATATACAATAATGAATATGAAGCAGGTAGCAGGAATCGAACCCGCATCATTAGCTTGGAAGGCTAGCTCACTGATCGAGCGCTCTTGCGCCGAAGATGAACTAGGCTAAGCAATCTGCCGAAAATGATCCAGGCGCCCTACAGAGAAGGAAGCATCCGGAAGTCTTCGATTATGAAGTTTTAAATGCCCAAAAGTTGGTTTCGAGTGCCCGAAATTGCATTTTTCTATACAAAGATAATTTTATTGGTTTCTGAGGGCTTTTCTATGATTGTTGCCTCTATATATAGACCAAAGGAGGCTGCATTCTCTTCATCTAGATGCTGCAGCAGCCGGACCTCCCCTTCTTCCTCATTCTTCTTTTTCTTTCCTTCTCTGTTTGTCGCAAGAGTTGATCAAGCGAGGTATAGCAGAAGTAAGTAATCGAAGTATTGTGATATTTGGATTGGGGTTTTGATGATAATTGTAAGTAATTGGACAAAGTTATGATTTTATTCTACAGAGTGGATTTCTCCGGGATCTTCTGGATTATGGTCTCGTATTGATGGCCGTGTGGGATTCTTTTTTATTTTCTTTAGAGCATCTCTTTCAGGTGTGTACTATGTAGCCGAAAACGGTGAACGAACTTATATATCTACTCTTCTTTGGATGATACTAGATGAGATAGGGATATCTGTTGATTTATATCTTTTTAATGATGTGATTATTTGAATATTCGTATGATAATGTGACGATATTTATACTAAGTTGAGTACTGTTGGTTGATGATTTATGCATAATTTCTCCTCTATGAGATTTTGTGCTATGATATAACAGACTATGAGATTACCATAAGGATATTGGATATTGATAAATAATGAGACATGATCTGATTGTGCCCGGGATACTAAGACAGTACTATTGTGATCTGTTTGATCATTGCACATGACCATAGCCTAAATTGGGTCGAATTGAGCTCAATTGTGAGCGATATGATACATTATCACATTCAGTGGGGTTGCGCCCCCGAGTGTCCCTCCGGAGCTATGGCGGCTAACTAGATATGTTAGGTGTATGCATGCGGGCTGGACCACCAGGTCAGGGTTGGTTATCGGGCATGTGAGAGTGCAGGCTTGGCCATACCTATGAGCCGGCCAGTGTGATTGTTATTACTTTTCTTATCAAATACTTTAGTTGATGCATGTGATGATCATTTACCATTCTTCCATGACTCTACAGTGGACACATTATTACTGTTTATATGTGGAGACATGGTTACTGTTTATATGTTCTCACAGACACTACATTAGAGGCATGATAGACATTCCGCTTTCATTTTTAGTACATCATTCACTTGTTATTACCTTATTTGTTGTACATCTACTATTGTTGTCTCTAGTGGATCTAGTGATGTAGGTCATCGTCGTCAGCGACTATACCCACTGGAGACTACTGTTCAGTAATTCTCATGCCCTTTTTTATTATTATTTTTACAAAGCCCTCAGTACCAGCGACAGATCGATGTGAGAAGATCACGAACTAGATAGCATTTCCTACCCAGAGGCATGAGATAGAGGAAGACCCAGATGTAGATACAGTGTAACAGAATGTACACTGAACTGGCAAGGCTAGTAGTGCTTTGTATATTGTCTATGTCAATTGAGTTGCGGGTATTGGTGGATGACGTATGTACAGTACTACTATGTTTCATGATTACTTCCCAGACTTTGATACTTGTTTAGTAGTGGACTTCTAAAATTGTTATTGACGGGTTGTTTCTGGACGCTTCGTGTGTATGGGGTGCATTCTTGTACATACGGTAGGTCTGTTCACATCCTCTGTAGCCCGGGGCGTGACACCTATTCTATGCCAAGGGAAAAAGGAGAAAAAAAGAGAGAAGGAAAATGCTCAGTAGGTGAGAAATGAGATAAGCTAGACAACTCTGGACTATTTATAGATTGAGCACAAAGTAGAAAAGCCCTCAAAGTTTTTAAAAAATCCACTTAGTGCTGAATAACCAAGTTTCCGGCGCTCAGAACAATCTTTCAAATGTCTGAAACATCTCAACTAAAAACTTTTGGGCGTGCGCAGTTGCAATAGGCCACCTAAACCTGTTGCAGTTGCACCCGCAAACATTCGGGCGCCTGGACCAGTGTTTGAAACTCCTACTGTCACAGTCATGTGTGCTCTGCCACAGTCAAATCAACCTCATCTAGCATCCAGGTGGCTACAATAACAATAGGGTGCCGGCGAACCAGCTGCTCAATATTCAGATCCATCTACGACGTCGTTGGGCATCCGGTACTACCTTATGGACAACTTCTCTGCGACTCACCACTTCTAGGCACCCTGAATGACTTCCGGGCATCCGAAAACACTATGAAACTTTACATTCAGTAGATTCAACTTTTTGAATCCGTTTTAGCATCTATTTCATGCCAAAATGGCTCCAATTCGGTCTAGCACTCTACAGATGTGCTGACCATTAACTCACGCTGCAACCTTACCCATTTGCCAAGGTTCAGTACACTACGAAATCGGTCAGTGCGATTTGGTGACACCATATTACTTATCCAGTTATCTTAGTTGATGAATATGATATCTATTTACTGCTTTCCGGTATATAGCTATAGAGGTATAATAGTTGCTTTGTTTCAGCGCAGTATAAATTGTTATTCATTCAGTTTATTTACTATCATTACCTCTAGTAGACCTAGTGGTATAGATCATCGTTGTCGTCGACTGTACCCACTGGAGATTATTGTTCAGTAGTTTCATGTCATTTTATTATTGTTTTTATTTCAGAGTTCTCAGTGCTGGCGACTATTCGAGTAAGGGATCGCGATCTAGTTAGCATCTCATACCTTGATTTACGTGTATTAGAGGAGGATCACTAGTTATTTACATTGTATAGCGGACTGTACATGTTAGGCTAGCAAGGCCACCAATGTTGTATATTTATGTTGAAATGTTGTGCATGTTGTTTGTATAGTGGCTACTATACCAAGTTAGATGTACATAGACTCTACTACTTGTTGTTCTATACGCTCGTGTTACATGCTATTTTGGACATGTTGGTTGTAGACGCTTCGTAGTTATGGGTTGCATTCTCATGCTTCTGTTGCAGTCGGAGGCATGATAATTAAGCTTTGAGAGGTCTCTCTTTGATATATCTCCACTACTAGGATGGTGATCGATCTGCTGATTAAGCCGATAGCTAAAGAAGTCATGCAAACCCATGTAAGGTCTGGGTTTATGCGGGATTTGATGTTCTGACATTATTCTATGTATATGCTTTCGTAGTAATAAAAAAATTTGTTTTTCTTTTAATGTGATTGATTGAGTAATACTTGGCATATTGGTGTTTGTCACCAGACTCTGATCTGCCTACTCACACGGTTGATTGCCCTTACGCTTATATAGAGGGCGGAATGAGACTTAATGGTCATATTTGGCTTTTGTAGTCATATGACCATTCTATTCCCATTAGTTGAAAATAGAGTCAAATTATTTAAAAAAGTTGCCATGATTAGTACAAGATGAGACTTCCAATAAGTTGATATGGATACTGTACAATAATGGAATCTGTGTACTTAGGTTTGGTCCTGAGTTGGATTAAGCACTTAAGTGGTGCTTAGATCCAAACTTATATGGCATTTATCTCACAGTGCGACACAACCTACTGAGTAGGAGCTCCGCCATAGCATACATATCATATTGTACATGATTGTCAACTAGCTAGTAGAATGACTTATGTTCTTTCCTCTATGTCATTGTGTGAGCACTAACACTTTTATGCGCTCGACTTAAAATTATGTTATGAAGTGGAGGTCTGATGCAACTAACATAGTATGTATCTCAGGGCCATGAGGAAATACGATCTCACATAGCATATCTAGTAAACTATTTGAACCGACGCAGATTAATGTGAGGGGTTGAGAAAGATGCTTTGATAACACACCACGTATGTCTTATGACTCATTGCCTGAGCAGTTATCTCGGTTATATTACCTGAGATAATCACGAGTATGAGAAATGATTGGAGGTTGAGCCCCATCATTACATGTTAGGAATTTGTGATGCTTGATCCAGTGTGTGTTGAGACATCTAGGGCATGGACAAATTTAGTCGGTGATGTGCTATGTTAGTTGGGTGGCGCCTTATTTTTGCACTCCTACATTGTGTTTTTTGTTAGGTCGCAGACTTCGTTATGGTTATGAAAAGGAGAACGTAGGAGAGAAAATTGGCCAATATGGCCAAGTGGGAGATTGTTGTCATGTAGTGCGTCCATAGGCTAGTTCTAATTCAAGTCAATCCATATTGTATGTGAATCAAAAATTATCCTAATAAGTTAAAAATAGCGATAAATTATATGTTTCTTATTTTTTAAGAAATATATTTCCCAATGAATATCTTAATAAATATTCTATTTCTAATCTTTACGTGAGAATCAGAATAATTTAAGAGATGCTGATTATCTCTAGATGTGGACCCCTTCTCTTAATTTTGATGTGAGAAATAAAAAAAAGAAATTCCTCTTTTTTTCTCTTCTCTCTCTATGTTATCTCTGAAATTTTCACCTACTGTTGACCTCGAAAATCGTGTCATGGAACCGGTGCACGTGCGGAGCTGAAAATAGATGATGGACCAGGTGTTGGAGGCATACACCAAAAACCGCAAAGCAGTTACCAAAATTGCTTGCGGTTAAGATCGGCCAGATGTGGCCCAGGAAAATAGCGATGTGGCCGATCATGAGAATAACTGAAAGCCCCCGACGGGGGTATAAATAAGCAAGAGAAAGCCTAATGAAGGGTCTTTTTTCCTTTGCGAACGAGAAGGCCAATTTTTTATTTCCACGCATTTTTGCTTTTCTAGGAGTAGCCAAACTTGTAATTTTTCCTTCTTTCCTGCACTTATTGCTTTTTCTAGAAGTAGATCAGAGGTAGATTTCTTTTTGTAAACAATCCGATTCTACATATATATAGAATATCCATTCGGCTCATAAGCCGACCTAAATTTTCTTTTGTGCACATTCGCTCGGCTCGTCAGCCGACCTAAATACCTCGTGTGTTATTCGAACTCGGCTGATCCGATCCCTCATCAGTTGAATTGCTTGATCAGTGGGCGCCAACTCCGAGGGTCATTGACAAAAGCCGCTTAATCTCTTCACACATCTCCCGAGGCAGGATTTAGACCGGATCAACGGTCTAAGAGATTCGGCATGCAACAATTTTTGGCACGCCCGGTGGGACACTTTTCCTAAGGTATATTTTGTTTATTTTCCTTAGACTATGGCAGATGATAATGCTATAAACCTCCGCAACCGTGTCGTTCCTCGAACATCAGGGAATGACCAAGCCAGTAATACTGAGAATGCGAATGAGCACCAAGCAGTATTACCGGCAGAGGTGGAAACTAGTGGTCACTCAGACCACCAGGAGCCGAGTTTGGCTCAAGCATTGGGACAAATGACTCGCGTCCTACAAGTTTAGGACCAAAATAGTCATCAGGGTACCAATCGATTGGATGCAGTTTTAGCCGCAATCACGGCTTCAAATGAAAATATTGCCCAAATTGGGCAATTTCTAGTACGGGCTGAGCAGCCATACCCAGGCCTTCCAAGGCCTATGGGCGGGCCGACGTTACAAAATCCGGCCACGCCAACCATTGCACAGCCTCAGGCAGCGCCATTGCAGGTTGTTTACAGACCTGCAAATGCCAATGTCGGTCAGCAGCCGGAGATGGCATGGGGATTACCACCACCACCGCTGTTGCAGGCGTATCAACCCCAAAATGGAGGGGTAAGGCCTGGGGGGCAGGCTCCTAATGTAATCCAGGGTATTAATCCTGTGATGCAAAATTACGGGTTGCTTGTTGGGCAAAACCTTGGTCAAATGCCATTTCCTGCGTCCGCTCCAGGGAACGCAGCACCGACGCCGGTTCCCCTTCAAGGGAACAATAATGAACTTTACGTGTAGATAGAGGAGGCTATCCGGAATACTTTCGGAGTAGGGGCTAGGCCGACAATGCGGCCCGTATTTAGATGTCCCTATCCCGCCAACATAGATGCAGATCATCCATATCCGGCAAACTAAAAAATGCCGAAATTTGATAAATTTTCTAGTGATGAGACCGAAAACACGGTCGAGCATGTGGCCCGATTCACGGATCAATGTAAGGAGGCCGTCCGCTGCAAATTCATTTTTAAAGCTTTGTTTATTTAATACGTCGTTAACAAAAACGACATTCACCTGGTATACAAGTTTGCCTGCCAATTCATTCCGAGATTGGGACGAATTGGAAAAAAAGTTTCACAAATAGTTTTACATATCAGAAACTGAATTGTCGGTTGCTGATTTAGCCCTTTATTGACAGAGACCGAGCAAGTCGATTGAAGATTATTTGAACCGATTCAAAACGGCTAGGAGCCGATGCTTTGTCAGAATGCCAGAATCGGAATTCGCGAAAATGGCGTTCAATGGCCTACACTTTAAAATTAAAGCTCATTTTGAAGATAGGTACTTTCCGAAATTGGCGTTCAATCGCGAAAATGGCGTTCAATACGAGCAATTCAGGAAAGGAAATAGTGACGATCGGCCAAGATGGAGCCGAAGTAGAGAGTGGAAAGAAAAGGAGAAAAATATTTCTTTTCTTGAAGAATCAACTTTGGTTCAAGATGAGCCGAACGTATCGAGTGAAGCAAGTTCATCGGCCGATGAGGCCGAGGTTTATGCAGCAGAGATGGTGAAGAACCGTCAACCATACAAATGTGCCTTGCTGAATCTAGCCAAAGCTAGCGAAGCCAAAGCACGTTTAACATCTTATACATACTCTTTTGACGTAGCTAAGACCGATCTAATTTTTGATCGGTTATTAAAGGATGGTAGGATCAAACTCTAAGAAGGTAAGACAATACCTTCTGGAGAAGAATTAAAAAGAAGAAAGTATTGTAAATGGCACCATTCTTGGTGCCATAGAACAAACGAATGCACGGCTTTTAAAAGACAAATTCAAAAAGAGATAAACGAAGGTCGGTTGGTATTTGCCGACTAAGAAATAAAGGAAATGGAAATTGACAAGAATCATTTTCCTCCACAGGTAAATATGGTGGACATAAAAGGGAAATCACCAGCTAAGGAAAGGGAGGAGGAAGAAATAGCCAGCGTCCGAAGGAAGTTTCGACTTTGCGTTCGATACAAAGCCGAGATGACGCACAAAGATTGGGAGGTGATCATCCGGGAGAGAAAGTTGTATGGAGAGTGGAAAGAGTTCATGACCTTTCCTGAAGAATGGGAAAATTTGCCTGAAACTGAAGGTGACCTGGGTGATTGTTCTGGAGAAGATTCGGACGGTTCTGGAGAAGGAAGCAGAGTCGAAAGGAAAGAAGGACTTATTGATCCAAAAGGTCCTGAAAGATTATTACCATCAACGAACCGAAGGAGTCAACCGAAGAAGTTTCCCGGAGAAACCATTCGGCTCTCAACAGAGACATTCAGGATTTCGACCAAACTGGCGCTACCCGCCTAGGCCGAGACCTGAGCTAGAGTTGGAAGGAATGATCGAGGGAGACATTGAATTCCTCGGACGAAGGTTGGTTAATGAGCTCGGCATTCAGCCGTGGCCGAGACCTTGGAAACTAAGGGAGATTTTGAAGGAGCATTTGAGGACTGTTAAAGTACCTGCAAATGTGCCAGTTGACCAGTGCCACGTACAAGAGCACCGGCCAAGTGGCATAGGCCGTTGTTGACAAAAACTCAGAAACGTCGGTAGCAAAGGATGCAAGCTGAGGCCAGACAACATAGGGACACAACAAAAGGTGTGAGGCCGAATGTGTGGCATCGTCTCGAGCCACAGCCCTCATTTCGGCCTATGAGAAACGATTATGAAGCTGGGGGTTCTGCGTCCCTGTCGAACGATGAGAAAGCAGAGGGCACCACGTCCCTGTCTTGGTTATAGTCTAAAGTCGAACGGTCGGCACCAAGTGAGCCGACCAAGAGGACTAGTAGAAAGACTTTGAAGGATAAGATCGCCTTATTGGAGACGATCATTAAGTGGGATAGATGGCCTCCTAAGGAGAGAGAGCCTCGGCCAGAAAGTGATTCATCGGCCGAGACAACAAAGAATCAGAGGAGAAAAAGCAAAAAGTACTGGAGAAGTCGACCGAAGAAAATTCGGTTGAAGTGAATATGATCTATGCTCTGCCATACTCATTCAGGGCAGAGTCTACTGAGGTAGAGGATTTAGCCCATAATGGAGAAGAGCTCACAGTGGCTCAACTTCAACTCGAAGAAACAAAAGGGGCAGATGTAGTGGTTTTTGAAAAGCCATCGGCCTTACAAAGAAGATTCGTTAGGCCTTTGTTTATCAAGGCTTAGATCGAAGGTCGGCCAGTGGGCCGAGTCATGATTGACGGAGGGGCAATGGTCAATGTAATGCCTACATCTTTCTTCAGAAAATTAGGCAAGCGTGAAGATGATATCAAGCCCACCGACACAACAATGACCGATTTCACAGAAAACGGTCAACATGCGAGAGGAGTACTCACCACCGAACTCACCATAGGGTCCAAGACCCTCCGGACAGCTTTCTTTGTAGTGGACACTGATAGCCACTACAACTTGCTACTTGGACGCGATTGGATCCACGCAAGTGAGTGTGTGTCGTCCACTTTACACGGCAAACTTTTCCAGTGGATCAGAGATCGCATAGAAGAAATTAGGGCCGAGGGGCGGCCCCAAATGGTAGATGTTAACGTCGAGGATATCAGCCATATGGATTGGGCTGATACCGACCCAGACCAAATTTCGTTTATCCATGTGACAGAAGAAGGAGTACGACTGGTACTCTTACAAGAAGCTACGGCGATGGTGGCTGCCGAAGAGCTACCGTCATGGTTGAAATGGAGTGTGCAGAGTTCGGAACCGAAGCTCTAGATGAGCTTCTGCGAAAAAAGCTGATTGAAGAGGTCGGCTGCTTAATCCGATCGGCCATATCGGCCGACGACAAGTCATGTGTTAGATCGGCCACGATGACCGATGAGAAATCTCAGAGTAAATCGGCTAAAACAGCCGATGAAAAGCTTCATGCAGCAGATGGAGTAGAGCAAAAGACGAAGGCTATGGCGAAGTCTAACCAAATTCGCAGAATCGAAGTGGATCACATGGAGGAATCGACGATCAAGGTCAGCGAAAAGAGGTTAGAAATGCAGGATCCATTGAAGGAAGTGAATCTAGGGTCGGACGAAGACAAACGGCCGACTTACATCAGTGTAAAGCTTTCGGCTCAACAACAGGAGGAGCTGACAAAATTACTAACGAAATACAAGGATTGCTTCGCCTGGAGCTATGAAGAGATGCCCGGATTGAGCCGAGAAATTGTAGAGTATAGGCTTCCTATAAAGAAAGGATATAAGCCCTATAAGCAGCCGGCTCGCAGGTTTGAGCTGAATATTATACTTCAAATCAAAAATAAAATCGAAAATCTTTTAAAGGCCGGATTTATTAGAGCGGCCCGTTATGTTGATTGGGTGTCTAATATTGTGCCAGTAAGGAAAAAGAATGGTAAACTTAGAGTTTGCATTGATTTTAGAAATTTGAATCTGGCTACACCTAAAGATGAATATCCAATGCCCATAGCTGACATGTTAGTGGATTCGGCAGCCGGCCATGAAATCTTATCCTTTATGGATGGCCACGCTGGTTATAATCAGATATTTATTGCCGATGAAAATGTACCAAAAATAGCCTTCAGGTGCCCAGGGTCCATTGGGACTTTTGAATGGCTAGTAATGCCATTCGGCTTAAAAAATGCCGGGGCCACATATCAAAGGGAATTGAACTTTATTTTTCATGATCTGATAGGCAAAATGTTAGAAGTGTACATTGATGATATTGTTGTAAAATCTAAATCGCCAATTAATCATTGGGCCGATTTAGAATTTGCGTTCAAGCGGATGAGAAAATATAATTTAAAAATGAATCTGCTGAAATGTGCTTTTGGAGTTTCGGCGGGAAACTTCCTCGGATTCCTTGTACACCAAAAAGCGATCGAGGTAGACAAAAACAAGGCAAAGGCGATCATGGAATTGCCGCCTCCCAAGAGCAAAAAAGAATTACAGAGTCTCTTAGGCAAGATAAACTATCTTCGACGCTTCATATCGAATCTAGCCGGTAGAATAGGAGTATTTACTCCACTACTTCAGCTCAAGAATCAAGAAGAATTTATTTAGTCCAAAGAGCAACAAGAAGCATTTGAAAACATTAAGAAATATTTAGCTAATCCTCCGGTTCTCGTACTACCTCACCCGAATCAGCCAATGAAGCTGTATATATCGGCCGCGGACGAGAATTTGGAATGTTTATTAGCCCAAGAAAATTCTGATAAGGAAGAACATGCTATTTATTATCTTAGCCAACGTCTGTTGGACGCCGAAAGACGATATTCGGCAATAGAAAAATTATGCTTGGCTCTATATTATGCTTGCACTAAGTTAAGATATTATATTCTGCCAATAGAGGTATCAGTTGTTTGTAAAACTGATATGATCAAATACATGTTATCTAAGCCGATTCTGAGAGGAAGAATTGAACGATGGATGTTAGCATTGTCCGAATTATCTCTTAGTTATGTGCCGGCAAAGGCAGTGAAAGGACAAGCGATAGCTGATTTCCTGGCTGATCATCCGTGTGTCGAAGTCGAAGAAATAATACAAAGTTATATCGGCTGTCAACCATGGGTATGCCATTTCGATGGATCAAAAACAGCCGAATCAGCAGGAGCCGGAGTAATTATACAATCACCAGAAGGATACAGTTATCAATTCGCCTTCGAGTTGGACTTCGGCTGTTCTAACAATCAAGCTGAATATGAGGCATTGATAATTGGCCTCGAAATCTTACAAGAGTTAGGGGCTCGATCCGTGAAAGCCATCGGTGATTCGCAGTTGGTGATAAAACAAGTGAACGGGGAATACCGATGTGAGAATCGAAGTTTACAAAATTATTTGAATCATACAATCAAACTCCTAAGTCATTTTGGGGAAGTAGAGTTTGAATATGTATCAAGAGAAGAAAATAAAAAAGCCAATGACTTAGCCCAATCGGCCTCAGGATATAGGGAGCCGAAAAGGGATCAAGTCAAAATAGAAAAAAGATTGTTACCATCGATTTTCGTAAGAGAGACGATGATCGCGCCGCTTGAAGTACAAGAGGATTGGAGGAAACCCTTAGTGGAGTTCCTTAATAATCCTAATGTGCAAGTCGGTTACCAGTTACGGAAGACGACACTCAGCTGTTGTTTATTAAATGGGCAACTCTACAAGAGGACAGCTGAGGAAGTGCTATTGAAATGTTTAGGGCTCGAGGAAGCCTTGTTAGTCATGGGCGAAGCTCATGAAGGCCTGTGCGGAGCACATTTAGTCGAAAAAAGGCTAAGATGGACAATCCGACACTTAAGATATTATTGGCCAACTATACATGAAGATTGCATAAAATATGCCAGAGGATGTCAAGAGTGTCAGTTTCATAGCTCCATACAAAGGGTTCCTGCTTTCGAAATGCATGCAATCATTAAACCTTGGCCATTTAGAGAATGGGCCATGGACTTAATTGCAGAAATTCAGCCGAACTCTTCGGTTGGGCATAGGTTCTTAATAGTGGCCGTAGACTATTTTACTAAGTGGGTAGAGGCAAAACCTACCAGATTGGTCACTCAAAAGGCTATCATAGATTTTGTAGAGGATTCTATCATTCATCGTTTTGGAATTTCTGAGACGATTACAACCGATCAAGGAACAATGTTCACGGGAGAACAGTTCTCACAGTTCATAGAGTCAAGAAAATCAAGTTGTTTCATTCATCGCCTTATTATGCTCAGGCCAATGGACAAGCCGAAGCAGTGAATAAGGTTGTTATAAATCTCATGAAAAGGCATATTGGGAAGCACCCGAGAAAATGAAATGAAAAACTTTCTGAAGTGCTTTGGGCATGCCGAACGATGGTAAAAACAGCAACAGGCGTTACACCGTTTCAGTTAGTATACGGCCATGAGGCCGTAGTTCCGGCCGAAATAGTGATTCCTTCTTTGCGAGTTGAAAAACAGAATGAGCTAACGGCAGACAAATACAAAAATTTAATGAATGAAAAATTGGAGGAGATAGATGAGACTCGGTTGATAGCATTTAATCATCTTCAAGCCTACCAGAACCGAGTAAGTAATGCATATAACAAAAGAGTTAAGGCTAAGTCTTTCTCTATTGGAGATTTAGTTTTAAGATTAATTCTTCCAATCGGTCGAAAGGACCGAGTGTACGGGAAATGGTCTTCAAATTGGGAAGGACCATTCCAAATTCATAAAATGGCGAGAGGTAATGCATATTTTTTGAAAACTTTGAGTGGATCGGAAAGTGATAAGCCGATTAATGAAAAATATTTGAGGAAATTCTACCCATCTATGTGAAAAAATAAATTAAAAAAAAGGGTAAATACCAAGTCAGATGCAGAGCGTTAAAATATATTACAGCCGAGTTTAAAATAGAAAACCAAAGTCAAGATAATAAGTCTTTAAGTTGATTCCACTCGGTTTCCAAATTGACTTGGGCAAAATCGGCTGCTCGTTTCTTCCGTTTCATTATGGGATGAAGTTTGTAGAGATCAGAGAGTTGGCCATGAAGCATCGCCCCTTCATCTTTTTTTGACTCGAAGTTGAGTTTGAACAATGACTCACTACTCAGATGTCTGGGCCAGGGTAGACTCGGCTGCAGCAAGTTCTTCTTTAAGAGCTGCGATGCGTTGCTGCAAAGCCAATTCTTGTTCTTGGAGAGAGATGTCTTGTTTGCTCAAGTTAGAAATTGGAGTTGCTACTTCAGGTATTTTCGCCTTGAAATGATCGACTCGAGAAAAATGATGATCTAAGGTCAAATACTCGGCAGAAACAGTCTGTTGCCGAGTCAGAAAAGAAGAGAGACGAGAAGATAAGGTTTCTGCAAAACATTTGTCGGCAGAAGGAAGATCAGGCTGGTCTATAAGATCTAAGAGAAGTGCTCCGAGCCGATCGAATTGCTCTAAGTTCCGAGCCAGAGTAGGAAGACCACTACTGTACAATCGTAAACATTCATCCAGCTTCTGTTGAGTTTCAACTGAAGTAGGAGTTGGAAGATGCTCTTCTTCATTCGATTTAGGGCTTGAAGCAGCTAACTCTTGAAGAGAGAAAGCCAACGCGTCTAAAGGAGCCAAGGAGGAAACTTCAGTTGAAGGTTCGGTAGGAAGGTTCGCACCGATTGCTTTTTTTGTACTGATTTTACATTTTTCCTCTTCTCCTTTCTCTTTCTCCTTCTTCTTTTTTTCTCTCTATTTCTCTTTCTTTCCTCTGTTCTTCTTCTTCCTTCCTTTTTTCTTCCTCTTCTTTTTGCTTTTGTTCATTTTCTTTCTTATTTTCTTCTTCACCTCTCTTCTTTCCCTGAATTTCTTCCGGCCTCTTTTCTCCCTTTTCGCTTTTCTTTTGCCCCTCAATGATCATCTTCTTTTCAAGACGAGTTTCCCGACGAGCTTGTCTCCCGACGGTGTCAGAAATTGCCTTCTCCAAGGTGGAGGTAAAACGGGCACTTGAGGCCTTTTTCGAAAATGTCTGTTTGATCGAAGGGGATAGCGAATGTGACCCAACTGAAGAGTGAGAAGAAGAAGAATCAATCAGTATGAGCTGAGGATTTACCTCAGCAGGCATCTGGTTGACGGGAGTCGATTGAACAGGATCCACCCTCTCGGCTACGATGTCAGCCGGTGGAATTGCTAATAGGGATACATCATCGGTCGTCTCCGAAGAACGAATCCTAGTCACGACAGTTTTACGCCGTTTCTGCCGCGGCGGATCAATCGGTTGATCACCTTCTATCGGCCGTTTCCCAGGACATTGGGCCGATGAGATAGAAGCCGAAATCGGCTGAAATAAAAGGGTATGTTAGCCAAACATTTTTTTTAAAAGAATGTACGTTAAAGGATAGGATTTACCGTTGACGAATGAGGTGAATTATCGGGGTCTTCATCTGAATTGCCTCCTGAATCTTCTTGTCCTTGGAGGGGATCGGGCAAAGGCTCTTTTCCTACGAAAATGAGCAGAAAATGAAGTAAATTAAAAGATAGAAAAGAGGAGAATCGAATCAACTAGAAGATGACGTACCGTCTATGTGAAAGATTTTCTTGAAGACACGCAGCATGAATGACGAATAATGTTGATCACAAAACGCATTCCAAGCTCGTATGTAGCGGAAATCCGAAACCCCCGAGTGATTCGGCCGAAAGCTCACAAGCTTAAAAAAACGACGAAGACGATTCCCCACAGTCGAAATCCGATCGGCTTCGGCTCTTCGTCGGAGGGTGTCCGCGAGCGGTGTTGGCCGTAAAAATTTTGCTGGAGCTGGGAAAGCTTGAACAAATCCAAACTGACGTGCCACATAGTGAGGAGAATACACTTCGGTGCTAGGCGTCAGTTTAGAGCGAGTCTTCAACCCGATGTGTAGGTCCCTAGGGGCCAGTAGAGAGTACCATACATCGGATTACTCGCTGGCACGAGAAGAAGCCAATTGATCTTGAATGGCTTCAAACCGAGTAAGAAGCCATGGTGGACCGGTAAGGCGTTCTCCAAAAGGCAACCAGTGAATAAAAAGACACTGGCTTTTTTCATAAAAAATTTTTAAAGTATGTGGCGAAGTCGAGCGGCTGACCCGAAGTTAAAGGCTCTGGACAGCCGAGAAAATTGGGAACCGAATCCAAGTTCAAAGGGGTTCGGCAAAAATAAGGAAAATAAATTTGCAAACATAGTTGTAAAAACCACAAAACGCCACATCCGGAGCTAATGACAATACCTTCGCCTGATGGAAGTGGTTTGATTGATTCAAAATTTTCTCTATAAACAAATGCAAGAAAATATGTACCGAGTGCCAGTTTTTCGCCATTGGCTAGCGCAACGGCGATTGGAACAAAGTCTCGGTTGATCTTCTGTGAACGAGTACAGAAGAGATTGTGACAAAGCCAATAGAGAAGAAAGGCTGTATGCTCTTTCCTTGTGACGGGATCAGGAGACTGACCTGCGAACCGACGGATAAACTTAGTGTATGCAAGGTCCGTCTTTAGGTCAAGATGGGCCTCAAAGTCTTCTACTCCGTCAGGATTGCAGGCCATCGAAAGGGTAACACCGTGAGGGCGGAGACCAACTATCGCCACCACATAAAGAAGAGTTGGAGTGAAAGGTCCCCCTCTGAAAAGGAAGGTATTGGAAACAGGGGACTAGAAGCATAAAGCCGCAGCCAAAAGAAGGTTGTCGGCAATAGGAGGAGTTTTTGAGAGCTGGATAGATTCGTATATTCCGACCTCGCGCCAGAGGTCAGCATAAGATTCTTCGACGCGATTTAACTAGGCAAGATAAGCGTCGAAAACACTTGGCCAAGTCCGAAGACTTTTTTCGGACGACTTTGAAGCATACCAAGAAGACAAGTGGATGGCCTCAGCCATCAAAGGAAGTCCCTCAACCGAAAAAGGGAAATCTTCAGGGATAGCATCATCCAGGAATGAAGGTCCGAGAACGAATCGGGAAGGATCTTTTTGGGTAAATTGACGAAGAAGAGTATAATCAAGAGATGGAGAAGAAAGAAGAGGAGGAAGTGGCGCCATCTCAGATGATCAAAAGGGAAAAGACGAAAACCCTAGAAAGAGAAGGGAAGAAAGAGACGATGAGGAAGAAGAATGAGGCACAGAAAATGAAGAAGCTGTCAGGAGGGAAATTCGAAAGATGGGTTTAATGATGAAAAGACGGCATCATAAATAACCTAATTAATGCCACATATAAGACAAAAAGAATGTTGGGAAAATCGTAGCCGTCGGGAGATGAAAAAATAGCTGAGATGAGAGGACGTAGTACCTCTCTGAATATCGGGTTTCAGGGATTCGAGTCTTTACGCCAGCCACCGAACGACTGTTCGGAAGCTGCCAAGGGGGTAATTGTTGATGCCTCGAAAATTGTGTCATGAAACCTGTGCACGTGCGGAGCTGAAAATAGATGATGCACCAGGTGTTGGAGGCATACACCAGAAACCGCAAAGCAATTACCAAAACTACTTGCGGTTAAGATCGGCCAGATATGGGCCAGGGAGATAGCGATGTGGCCGATCATGGGAATAACTTAAAGCCCCCGACGGGGGTATAAATAAGCAAGAGAAAGCCTGATGAAGGGTCTTTTTTTCTTTGCGAACGAGAAGACCAATTTTTCATTTCCACGCATTTTTGCTTTTCTAGGAGTAGCCAAACTTGTAATTTTTCCTTCTTTCCTGCACTTATTGCTTTTTCTAGGAGTAGATCAAAGGTAGATTTCTTTTTGTAAACAGTCTGATTCTACATATATATAGAATATCCATTCGGCTCATAAGCCGACCTAAATTGTCTTTTGTGCACATTCGCTCGGCTTATCAGCCGACCTAAATACCTCGTGTGTTATTCGAACTTGGCTGATCTGATCCCTCATCAGTTGAATCGCTTGATCAGTGGGCGCGAACTCCGAGGGTCATTGACAAAAGCCGCTTAATCTCTTCACACATCTCCCAAGGCAGGATTTAGACCGGATCAACGGTCTAAGAGATTCGGCACGCAACACCTACGTTACTAGGGTTTTGGAGGGTGGACGATTGTGGAGACTCTAGTACCTTTTCACGACAATTTAGCATAGATATTCCGACAGGATGTCCGATCGAAGATCTTGGTGGCGGCAAGACAAGTGCGACGATCCGACAAATTCTTCCGCTAGAACTACTGTACGTGTGTATGATATTTTTATGGTGGTTATTTTTCTTATAGCTTGAAAATAAGTAAGCTACAAATGGATTAACAAAGACTTCAATCTTAGCTTCCGTTTTAGCAAAATAAATAAGCTACAACAGAAATAGGAAAAAAAAAACTTTAGCCTGCATTAAACTAAAAATAGATTTTTTTAAAAAATTAGTTTGATTTACAAAATATGGCCACAGAAAAATATGCTTGTTGACAATAGGGGGAAACATTACAAAAGATGGCAACAAGGGAATGAACTTGTTAATAACTGGGGAAACATATAAAATATGGCAATTGAGGAAACATTAGAGCACGAACATAAAGGCATGAAAATTTTATAACAAACTAATTCTTAAAGACAAAAGCATACAAAACTCGCGCATATATTGGTTTGTAGAAGATCCCTTCAACTTAGAAATATATATATATATATATATATATATATATATATATATATATATATATATATATATATATATATATATATATATATATATATATATATATATATATATATAATTGTCACGCCCCGGGATCCCTTTCTATAAGCCAAAATTATCGGGCTGTTTTGAAAATTCAGAGTTCAGCGAAAAGTGCCCATTTTTTTTTTTTTTTATTATAAATCTTGACCCAAGGACGTGCAACAGACCCGCCACAAATACAGAGATTCTCCGTGACAAACGGACAGAGTCTCCCCTGTATTTGCACGGCGTCACACAATATACAATATACAAACATTTCCATCCACTCACAACCATTCATAATTACGATACATAAACAATTACATCTATCAGTTGAAACGTTCCCCACACAGGAACCTCAAATTTGAAACACTAAGAATCTTAATGCGTGAAAACCTTTTCTTTTTGAAAACAGCTACCTCGATGGGTAGGAGACATCATTTTCCAAAAATCCACATAAAACCATGTCAAGTTACTTATTACAGTAACCATACGAAATCAAGTTCCAAAAATCCAACTTCACTGAACCACAAAGTCTAATGCAAGTAATAGGAGGGTAGGAAAGCTAGACCGCTAGCTAGTCGGGCTCCAAGAGTCACTCGCCCGTCGTGCCTCGCGCACCGTCCCAACCCTCTCCTCCCAAGTCACCTGTAAATGATAGTGGGGGGTGAGAACATGTACACATGTCTCCCCCTCCCAGTGGGTACTGCACTGGCAGACAAGAAACTGAAAGGAGTAGAGTAATACAGTAGCTATGCAAGTAAGTGGAGAAGTAGGTAAATAAACTACAGCTACTGTATAAATAATGCATCAATGGAAGAATAGCTCAAATATACCCAATCCAACCGCCGTGTCGGTCTAAAGACCTCAGGCAATGCCACATAAGGCTCTCCCTGGCATACGTCCCTGGCGAAAACCACCACCGTGTCCACGGGTCGGCGACCGACCACTTTTCCGGAAAAGTACACCCTCTTGCGGTGGCCAAACCGCTGGTGTACGTGAAGATGCGCATAAGCCGTGGCGATCAATGCAAGTATGATCAATAACCATCTGTCGTCAACAAACCAACAATCCTACCCCGCAGGGCAACCCGACCACATAGGTCATCCAGTCACAAGAACCACAGAACCGACCGAATAGGTCACAATAGTCAAACCGCTCTACTTCTAGATCATGATAATAAATACTGGAATATAAACAAGTAGAGCAATAATCATAAAGATCAATGGGTGCTAAGCTCACAAGTAGAATATGCAAGGAATATAAAAGAGAGTGGAGAGGACGTCACCGAGCATACACCACAAGGTCAACCTCGAATCAAAGTACCCACCTCTAAACAACCGCGTCGGAATCCGGGACGCTCCGCAAATCGACCGGACCTACAATAGGCCCACCGAGTCAAGGACAAATCTCACCTGACTCAATACATGACTCATGCACACATCCCACAATCCCGAGACTCGGTTTCCCAAACCGATCTCCGTAAATCGCCGAAAATCCCGAACCCGTATCGGGATGTCCTCGGGACCCACGAGAAGTCCCGAAAGGTGCCAACTCGCTTTGCGAGTCAACCGCTGCTCCGAGACACACCTATTTGGGTGTTCCGGCAGCAAACACTAGGTTCCACAGTTAAATGATTATCGTCGGATAATCTTTCCGATCTGGGTTCCCGGAAGTGTCAATTTCGACACCGGAACCCACCGTCGCTCACCGGACGTCTCCGAACACTCGAGACAGTCCCCAAGACCAGCCAACAAGGCTCAGCGGCAGCCCACAAGTCACACACATTTCGTCGGGAGATTTCCGAGCCGAAAAACACGTTTCGCCGACGGATTTCGTCGGGAAACGCTCCGAAAACCCATTTTCGGACAAACGAAGGACGGCGGACCTTGGACAATCAGTCCACAGGTCACACGTAGTCCATACATACTGCCCTCAGGACCCACGCAGTGTACAATTGCATAAAAGCCCTCAACTTTCCATAAAATTATATTATTTTATGTGATTTATCGGACACTATGGGTCGTTACGACAAATTGAGGGTCTTCGGGGTCAGCCGAGACACGCACCGATAGGTCTCGATGTGTCGGAGGCCGTGCTCACAATTCGGAGCACATCCGGACACTGTGGAGCGCGCAGGCGCGACGCGAACTTCAGCGAACTATGCGCACTGTACGATGATCGCGCTTATTCCGCAGATCCAGGAGGCGCTGACCACAATGGAGGTGAGCATCGCGTTCGGCACTGACCGACGATCACCGTGCTCACCTCCGGAGGCATCAGAACAGCCTCCGGATCATCGAAATATTGACCCGAACTCAGATCCATGCACAGACTGTAGCAATTAGGGCTTACCGGGCAGAGGGAGCTAGGGCTACGGCACGGCCGGCGGCAGTTCTGCGGCGGGCTCACCGGCGGCAGAGGGTTGCTGCCGGTCAGGGGAGGTCGGCGCATACGGTGGCCGACGGCGGGGGGGCGGCGGCGGTGATGCCCTAGCTCGGGTGGTTCCCTAGGCCGAGCCTTCGTCTCCCGGGGATCGGCGGCGGTCCCGTCGGCAGACGACGGATGCGGGAGGGCCAGGGAGACCGGCGCTCCGGTTGGTCGACGGCGGAGGGCGGCGGTGGTGACGCTAGTCCAACCCGCACCAGCGCAGGTTTCGGGCTCGAGCTCGGGTGGTTCCAGCGGTCACGGCCGACGTCGGGGCACCTCGAGGCGGCGGCGGCGGGTCGCCTGAGGTAGGAGAAGGGTGGTCCGACAGGTCCCGAGCGGCGGCGACGCGCGGGGAGGAGACCGAGCCCCCCCACGGCCAGATCTGCACCAAGGTTGGTGCAGATCGGCTCCAGCGGTCGCGGCGGCGTGCAGGGGCGGCGGCGGCGGTCCGGCAGGGGTCGCCGGACGTCGGGACACCGCAGGGAGGAAGTCTCGAGGGTCCTGCTTCCCTCAGGTGACTCCCGGGCAGAGATGGAGAGAAAGAGAGAGAGAGGTTGTGGAGGTGGTTGGTTGTCTTGGCCGGCCGGAGCTTGATCGCCGGCGTTGGCGGCTGGAGTGGTGCGCGGCGCGCAGAGGAGGGAGGGGAGGCTGCTGGGTTCAGTTTGGAGGGGATAGATGCTAGGGTTAGGGTTCGTGGAGGAGGAAACCCTAGTTACCTATATATACCAAGGTGTCATTTTGCAGCAAACACCCCCAAACTTCAGAATTTACAGCCAAGCTCTCCACAGCATGTGTAAAACACGCGTACGCACCTCCATGTGCGGTCTCATGCGATTCGGTACATACAATATAAGGGGTTTGTACGAATTTCGAAAACACCACTTCGACCCCTCCTCGATAGTCATGCAAAATCTCGAGATCCGTCCGTCAGATTTCCAAACGAATTGCACCAGCGCGTTCAGCACTACCGGAACATCGAGCTTACAATTTTGTTTCATTCGATTTGATTGCCGATTCGCAGATCCATAAACCCCTTTACCGTTCACATGTATAATTACAATTTGGTCCCTCAACATAAAGTAGGCTTTTCTCGAAAACCATGCGTCAAATCCAAAATCCGTTAGTGCCATCGAGTCCAGAATAGTCGAACGGTTGAAAACGGGCTATTGGACCACTATAAACAGAGTCCGACACACTCCAGAAGCCATCTCTAATCATCGGTTTATCTGGAAAACCAGAGTTACTATTCACTTAAGTGAATTTTCGAAATCGCATAACTCTTTCATTTTAAATCATTTTCTCCTGAAACTTGACGAGTGATTATGTAATTAAAATACACACATAAACATCGTCAACGAAGAGTTAAATTGCATAGTAAAATTCTCGGTCTTTACATCATTCCCCCCTTAAAAGAAGTTTCGTCCCCGAAACTTGAATACATTTACCCCTCAAGTAAATGTGGCTAACATTCCCGCATAATCGATTCAAGCTCCTACAACGCTTCACGCTCCTCGTGATTAGCCCATTGAACTTTAACGTACGGAATGCTCCGGTCCCGTAGTTGCTTCTCTTCACGTGCCAATACCCGCGTCGGAGTCTCATCATAAGTCAGATCCTCCCGAAGCTGAAAAGTCGTCGGACTGCTGACATGGGACGGATCAGAATTAAACTTCCGGAGTATGGACACGTGGAAGAATTCATGTACTTGAGTGAGACACGGAGGTAGAGCTAATCTGTACGCCACCGGACCAACGCGCTCCCAGATCTCAAACGGTCCCACATATCTCGGGCTAAGCTTGCCCCTCAAACCGAACTGTTTGCTCCCCCTGGACGGTGAAACCTTGAGCAGAACATGCTCGCCGACCTGAAACTCTAGGTCACGACGCCGATGGTCCGCGTAGCCCTTCTGCCGACTCTGTGCAGTCAATAATCGCTCTCTAGCAATGCGAATCTTTGTCTCTGCATCCACCACCGAGTCCGGCCCGATCATGCGGCGTTCTCCGATGTCGTCCGAACTGATAGGGGACCGACATAGACGCCCACATAAAGCCTCATACGGTGCCATCCCAATCTGGTCCACGTAGCAGTAACTAACTCAACTACGTCACAGGTTCATGCAGGAAAATCCTGAGACAACACCATAAGTCTGGAGTATATTTTCGGAGTCCGAAACGACGCACTCCAACTTACCAACAACATCAACCTGCTCACCATGAGCGAATTTATATCATTGTCTCAAAACCTGCGTCGATAACGTCCGTCTTGGAGACTACAGTCTCCCACCAGTTTGAGATACAACCAGAACGAAATCAAACCCTTAGCTTCAAAAATCCATTAGCGGTATTACGACATTTCTTGGTTCAAGACCAAACCATCCGCCTAGACCAACAGGTCTAAGGCTCACACAACCAGTTGAGTTCGACAAGTAAGTCAGCTTCAGGTACATGCGGTTCAACATAAAAGTCCATGGGTGTCCGCAACAGGGTTGCCAATCGCAACAAACAATCAAGCCACCAGAGATGCTCTACATCTGTCTCCACGAAACCCGGTCGCTGAAATCCACATGGGACCAGCGATTCAATGTTTCATACCACATCCGATGCCTGTCTCAACGAGACCCAGATGCATCAATCATCAAGTGACCAGAAGAGCAATCCGCTCCAATAAAATTCGTGTTTAACCATGTCATGTACCTTGTATTCAAACACCTGCATATACTTCTGAGCCAAAGGCCAGGCTCAGTCCATGTGTCTAACGTCGTTCACATCTTCTAGCAATGCAATATAGATTGCAACTGAGAACGTATTATCTAACTCGTCCCTTAACTATGCGAGACCTGGCTACTGGCTAGTATACCACCAGACCAACACCGAAATACGTACCATTGATGAGGTTAATTCATCATTTTACATAACCTTGCCTAGGGCTAACCCATAATATACTGCGTGGCCGGAGATGACCACGATTCTAACCTTCGCATGATCATCCATAAAGGTTATCTACACGGGAAAACACAATATCCCAATCCAAATACTCCCAAAAGAGGGGTAGGGCATTTCATCCTAACTTTTGACAATACGTTGTCTGCAGCCAACACATTTATCAAAAGAAAAGTGAAATACCGTAGATCCATCTCCAACGTCATGTTGGAGAAGTGACACTAGCACGAAATCACCCAATCTCACGATGTTGCACCAGAGTGCACCACAACATTAATAAATATCGACTAAGGGAGTCGATATTCGAGATTGGACCAGCAATCGAGCCGACTCCCTAGGAGTTCTATGGCTCCAACAACAGGAATATGAACTATCTACGACATAGAGTCGCCAACTACGCAAGCCAAATACGATCAACAGCTCGATTTTCGAGCCTCATCCAACACCACAACTTATCCTTAGGGGTTTCTTTTCTTTTCCAATTATCCTATATGCCATAAGCATACATAAACCAGGTGTCATCCCATACCGCACTAATTTAGGTGTTGGGACTGCCCTACACAACGTGTGCACCACAAAGACCTAACATTGAAGCTAAGTCATATCCAATCCTGGCTTACGCCAACAGGCGCAAAGATCACGGAAGATCAAAATAGCTATACTGACAAATCCACCAATAGGGTATTTAAACATCACTTAAGCGAGAAAGATCTTCTAAGCTCGCTTCGCATCACGAACATCCTTCAATTTCATGAGTCAGACGAAATCTCACTGGTATATCCACACAGGATCTAATACCTTGCCTGAAGCTCTATAAGGAGCCCTATAACCTCGATACACACTAACCCATCTTAAGATCAGGGTCAAGCCAACAATTTATCCGAAGAAAGAGAAAAATCTCGTAAGCTATCGCCAGCTTACTTTAACTATCAATACTTGGGTTCGTTCCTCTTTCGGTGACACATGCCACCATTAGAGGGTAGAGAAATAGGGTAGGCACCACGGTCCTACCCACCAAAGCTCAAGAAGCGCTATTCATAATGCAACTGCACGAGCGGTCGATAAACAAACCTCGGGCCGCACACCAGCAGCCCACGCAATACTCGTGGTCAAAGCTACACAAATCATCATCTCCACAGAGATGCCTGTAGTTGTACATGAGCTCTAAATAGGGAGCAGTAGGCACAAAAGCCATACTCACAGAGCCTGAGGAAATAATATCCGCATTGCAGTTGCCCAAGCGATTGCACTTCAATCCTCGAGTTGTACTCGCACAGCCCCATCAACAGTCGCGACTGTAACCGCGCACGATATCGCCTCCATAGAGATAGATGCCCACGGTGGACCTCGTGCTCTACATAGAAAGTGGGGCCAAGTAATTACGGCTCAGCCGTCAACTAAGGCCCAGCAGATGCCACTGCCTGAAACCTTAATATCAATATCTGCCCCGAGTGGTTTTACCAGGTGCACATCACCGTACCACTCGATACCTGTCTAGTAATCTGCCACCACTCCCAGTAGGGACACAAGTCTGCACCGCAACTGCAAAACAAACACGGGGTAACGAAACGACAATAAACCTCGAGTTAATAAAACTCGACCAACTTACCGGGACTCAATCCCACAACCCCGTGCTCTCACGTGCTTATAAACCTTAGGTCTTCCTAGGGCCAATCTAACCAACGGTTCAGTTCTGTTTTCACAAGTCCGTGAGTGATGTCGTGTTTATAACATTGTCTCTGATACCACTTTAATCTGTTACGCCCCGGGATCCCTTTCTATAAGCCAAAATTATCGGGCTGTTTTGAAAATTCAGAGTTCAGCGAAAAGTGCCCATTTTTTTTTTTTATTATTATAAATCTTGACCCAAGGACGTGCAACAGACCCGCCACAAATACAGAGATTCTCCGTGACAAACGGACAGAGTCTCCCCTGTATTTGCACGGCGTCACACAATATACAATATACAAACATTTCCATCCACTCACAACCATTCATAATTACGATACATAAACAATTACATCTATCAGTTGAAACGTTCCCCACACAGGAACCTCAAATTTGAAACACTAAGAATCTTAATGCGTGAAAACCTTTTCTTTTTGAAAACAGCTACCTCGATGGGTAGGAGACATCATTTTCCAAAAATCCACATAAAACCATGTCAAGTTACTTATTACAGTAACCATACGAAATCAAGTTCCAAAAATCCAACTTCACTGAACCACAAAGTCTAATGCAAGTAATAGGAGGGTAGGAAAGCTAGACCGCTAGCTAGTCGGGCTCCAAGAGTCACTCGCCCGTCGTGCCTCGCGCACCGTCCCAACCCTCTCCTCCCAAGTCACCTGTAAATGATAGTGGGGGGTGAGAACATGTGCACATGTCTCCCCCTCCCAGTGGGTACTGCACTGGCAGACAAGAAACTGAAAGGAGTAGAGTAATACAGTAGCTATGCAAGTAAGTGGAGAAGTAGGTAAATAAACTACAGCTACTGTATAAATAATGCATCAATGGAAGAATAGCTCAAATATACCCAATCCAACCGCCGTGTCGGTCTAAAGACCTCAGGCAATGCAACATAAGGCTCTCCCTGGCATACGTCCCTGGCGAAAACCACCACCGGGTCCACGGGTCGGCGACCGACCACTTTTTCGAAAAAGTACACCCTCTTGCGGTGGCCAAACCGCTGGTGTACGTGAAGATGCGCATAAGCCGTGGTGATCAATGCAAGTATGATCAATAACCATCTGTCGTCAACAAACCAACAATCCTACCCCGCAGGGCAACCCGACCACATAGGTCATCCAGTCACAAGAACCACAGAACCGACCGAATAGGTCACAATAGTCAAACCGCTCTACTTCTAGATCATGATAATAAATACTGGAATATAAACAAGTAGAGCAATAATCATAAAGATCAATGGGTGCTAAGCTCACAAGTAGAATATGCAAGGAATATAAAAGAGAGTGGAGAGGACGTCACCGAGCATACACCACAAGGTCAACCTCGAATCAAAGTACCCACCTCTAAACAACCGCGTCGGAATCCGGGACGCTCCGCAAATCGACCGGACCTACAATAGGCCCACCGAGTCAAGGACAAATCTCACCTGACTCAATACATGACTCATGCACACATCCCACAATCCCGAGACTCGGTTTCCCAAACCGATCTCCGTAAATCGCCGAAAATCCCGAACCCGTATCGGGATGTCCTCGGGACCCACGAGAAGTCCCGAAAGGTGCCAACTCGCTTTGCGAGTCAACCGCTGCTCCGAGACACACCTATTTGGGTGTTCCGGCAGCAAACACTAGGTTCCACAGTTAAATGATTATCGTCGGATAATCTTTCCGATCTGGGTTCCCGGAAGTGTCAATTTCGACACCGGAACCCACCGTCGCTCACCGGACGTCTCCGAACACTCGAGACAGTCCCCAAGACCAGCCAACAAGGCTCAGCGGCAGCCCACAAGTCACACACATTTCGTCGGAGATTTCCGAGCCGAAAAACACGTTTCGCCGACGGATTTCGTCGGGAAACGCTCCGAAAACCCATTTTCGGACAAACGAAGGACGGCGGACCTTGGACAATCAGTCCACAGGTCACACGTAGTCCATACATACTGCCCTCAGGACCCACGCAGTGTACAATTGCATAAAAGCCCTCAACTTTCCATAAAATTATATTATTTTATGTGATTTATCGGACACTATGGGTCGTTACGACAAATTGAGGGTCTTCGGGGTCAGCCGAGACACGCACCGATAGGTCTCGACGTGTCGGAGGCCGTGCTCACAATTCGGAGCACATCCGGACACTGTGGAGCGCGCAGGCGCGACGCAAACTTCAGCGAACTATGCGCACTGTACGATGATCGCGCTTATTCCGCAGATCCAGGAGGCGCTGACCACAATGGAGGTGAGCATCGCGTTCGGCACTGACCGACGATCACCGTGCTCACCTCCGGAGGCATCAGAACAGCCTCCGGATCATCGAAATATTGACCCGAACTCAGATCCATGCACAGACTGTAGCAATTAGGGCTTACCGGGCAGAGGGAGCTAGGGCACGGCCGGCGGCAGTTCTGCGGCGGGCTCACCGGCGGCAGAGGGTTGCTGCCGGTCAGGGGAGGTCGGCGCATACGGTGGCCGACGGCGGGAGGCGGCGGCGGTGATGCCCTAGCTCGGGTGGTTCCCTAGGCCGAGCCTTCGTCTCCCGGGGATCGGCGGCGGTCCCGTCGGCAGACGACGGATGCGGGAGGGCCAGGGAGACCGGCGCTCCGGTTGGTCGACGGCGGAGGGCGGCGGTGGTGACGCTAGTCCAACCCGCACCAGCGCAGGTTTCGGGCTCGAGCTCGGGTGGTTCCAGCGGTCACGGCCGACGTCGGGGCACCTCGAGGCGGCGGCGGCGGGTCGCCTGAGGTAGGAGAAGGGTGGTCCGACAGGTCCCGAGCGGCGGCGACGCGCGGGGAGGAGACCGAGCCCCCCCACGGCCAGATCTGCACCAAGGTTGGTGCAGATCGGCTCCATCGGTCGCGGCGGCGTGCAGGGGCGGCGGCGGCTGTCCGGCAGGGGTCGCCGGACGTCGGGACACCGCAGGGAGGAAGTCTCGAGGGTCCTGCTTCCCTCAGGTGACTCCCGGGCAGAGATGGAGAGAAAGAGAGAGAGAGGTTGTGGAGGTGGTTGGTTGTCTTGGCCGGCCGGAGCTTGATCGCCGGCGTTGGCGGCTGGAGTGGTGCGCGGCGCGCAGAGGAGGGAGGGGAGGCTGCTGGGTTCAGTTTGGAGGGGATAGATGCTAGGGTTAGGGTTCGTGGAGGAGGAAACCCTAGTTACCTATATATACCAAGGTGTCATTTTGCAGCAAACACCCCCAAACTTCAGAATTTACAGCCAAGCTCTCCACAGCATGTGTAAAACACGCGTACGCACCTCCATGTGCGGTCTCATGCGATTCGGTACATACAATATAAGGGGTTTGTACGAATTTCGAAAACACCACTTCGACCCCTCCTCGATAGTCATGCAAAATCTCGAGATCCGTCCGTCAGATTTCCGAACGAATTGCACCAGCGCGTTCAGCACTACCGAAACATCGAGCTTACAATTTTGTTTCGTTCGATTTGATTGCCGATTCGCAGATCCATAAACCCCTTTACCGTTCACATGTATAATTACAATTTGGTCCCTCAACATAAAGTAGGCTTTTCTCGGAAACCATGCGTCAAATCCAAAATCCGTCAGTGCCATCGAGTCCAGAATAGTCGAACGGTTGAAAACGGGCTATTGGACCACTATAAACAGAGTCCGACACACTCCAGAAGCCATCTCTAATCATCGGTTTATCTGGAAAACCAGAGTTACTATTCACTTAAGTGAATTTTCGAAATCGCATAACTCTTTCATTTTAAATCATTTTCTCCTGAAACTTGACGAGTGATTATGTAATTAAAATACACACATAAACATCGTCAACGAAGAGTTAAATTGCATAGTAAAATTCTCGGTCTTTACAATAATATTTATATATATATATATATATATAGATATATAGAGAGAGAGAGAGAGAGTTGAGCTGGAATACTATTAATGGTATTTGGGCTCTTTTGCTATCGATTTTTTAGCCGTTAGATCTATATTTTAATCAATTCGATCCTTTACATCATACTATTCAACCAACCACCCACTCAACCCTAGGGGAACCACAACTAAACCCTAGGAGAGCACTATCATCCTAACTATACAATTATTCATCCAAGGGTTAAAATCTAGCAAAAGAGCCCAAATACTATTAATAGTATTCCAACCCAATTATATATATATATATATAGGATTAGCAGCATACAAGATTAAGCGGCGGACAAGTCTACAATAAATACATTAAATTAAGAATATCTTACATAAAAACTTCATCTGGAGACTATTTTAAGTCTGATTTGTTCAAAAGAGCAAGGTAGAAAAAAACTAATAGTAAACACTTATTTAACCATGCAGATAGAGTGTTGGAGCCAATAGGCCAGTGATATAGAAATAGGGCTTCAAGCAAGATATAAGTGAGTTTCTACTATGAGTCTCGCTCAATTTTTAGAGGGAAGAGGGCTTGAATATTTCAAGCCTTTTACCTATGGATTCAGCGTTCGCAGTTAATAGGCGAGTTGACAACACAACAATTAAAGCCAACAAAGAGGTCGAAGGAGATTTCGTGCCTTAAAAGGTTGCAGTGAGGTGGGATAAGGGAATAGCGATTAATAGATGTCGAATTTGAGGACTTGAGAGAGGAGTTAATGATGAAGGTCGATCTCGAAGGAGATCTCACTCATTAAAAGCGGTAGTTGAGAGAGGAGGTGAGAGGAGTAGAGATGAGGAAGAAAGTGTCCGAAATAAGAAGAAATAGTTGAGAGAGGAGTTAACGACAAACGCTGATCTTGAATGAGATCTTGCTCACTGATAGAGGTGGTTGAGAGAGAAAGCGAGTAGAATAGAGTGAAGGAAGAACGCGTCGAGGAAGATGGTAGGTGTTAAAGCAGTAATGAGGAAGACGAACAACTGCCGCTAGGATCACCATTTTCCAACACCTTTTTTATTAGTATATTTTATACTAGTCAAAAATGTTATCTTAGATGATTCATTAAGACCTAATCCTAGGAACCAGTAGTATAGAATCCATTATTTCCTACTTATTCTGCAACCATGCAGGGCCAAATAGAATTCTAAAAGGAAATTCAAAGAACACTTAGTAAACAACAATCAAACATATATAAGAGATAATAAATTTACATGGCAAACCCCTTGGTGCGAGAGGAAACAAACAATACGTTAATATTCGAGATGCTTCCACAATCAAATTATGGGACTACAAGTTTTCTTCTTTAATCCAACTCGAAGCTCACCGAAATAAGGAGAACAACCTCTCTTAGCTTACATACATCACCCAAAAGTGGACTAGTGCAACTTCACAAGAAGGTGGTACATAGAAATCCAAAAAGAACAAGATCAAGGTAATAAAATCAACACAATTGAAGCTCATGGTGGAGGTCAACATCCTCCCTTTGTGGCAGACGTCAGGTTAGACCGAGTCATAATTCAAGACTGTGGGCATTGCAGTTCCATTTACTTCAAGTGAATTAGTTGCACTCTTTCTAATAACTCAATCTTTTGTAATTGTGCCTAGTATCAACGATCAAATGGAAAGTTGCAAAGAAGTACCAAACTTTGAATTCTCAAACTCTTATCTCTATAGAGAATAAGCCCGATGCAAATTAGCCCCTTATCCACACAAATTAGTGTAGGCTTATGAGGCCGATACAAAAAACTCAAATCCCATTTAAATTTAGTGTTAATTGTATACAGCTCCCTGTAAACATAGCAAATTCCAAATATATCCCTACAAAGTTCAACTTTCTTATGTTATCCTGCAAATTTAGTTAACCATATAGGTAAAATACTTAACCCTGGTTAGTCAATAAGGTTAATTGATATTTTTACTCCTCTTATATTTTACCTTCTTCTCTCAATCAAAACCCTAATAATGGGAACTCTTCTTCTTCCTCTTCCTCTTCCTCTCTCTCCTTCATGCTAGTTTCGAACCCGTAATTAGAATTTCTCCGTCCCCATTCATCCACGACGCGTGTTGCTTCACCCATGTCCAAAAAGTGTTGCTTCCCTATTCAATTTCCTCTATGATTTTTTTGTTATTTTGTTCAAAAGAAAAGGTTTAGGAGAAAAGGAGTGAGAGAAGAGGTTGTAACAATGATGGATTGGGTTGGATTTTAAAGAGGAAGAAGATGACCATTAAAAAAATTTTGGGCGGACATTTTCGCACGACTATAGCAGTTGGAGCTTTTGGAGGGACATATTTGTGATGGCAAAATTGACATTTTACTTATCTACTATTAAAAAATAAATAGTTCTCTAACGGTAACAAACCAGAGGGACAAATATAAATATCAACTGGACTTTTTAGGGATAAGACTTAAAAGTTAAATTTTGTAGGAACATATTTGATATTCGATATGTTTATAGGAAGTTGTATGCAATTAACCCTTAAATTTAAGTTGGCCGATACTCTCCCTCTCTACTTATGAGGAGGGACTTGCCATGCCTAATTCAGCTATATTCTAGCAAAAATAATGTTTTTCTTTTTATAGTGACTTGGTCATCACATCCAAGACATCTTGTTGGTATAAACTTTTTCATGCCGTACGTAGCAATGTATACCCCAACACATCCTGCATCCAAAAATTTTGCATATCGAAATATTTTGATTTTGAGTGGAAGCTTACATTCTTACTTAGATGGATGGTGCTTTAACTATTACAATGGATATTATAGTCCTTCTCATTAAGACCCAATTCCATCAACAACCTTTCAACAATAAAAACTCCTTGCAACCTCACCGCAATATCCTTCATCTTAGTAGTAGATAAAAGCAACACACTTTTGTAGCTTGAATTGCCATAAAATGGCTCCTCTCACAAAAGTGAACAAGTACTTGAGGTAGACTTCCTATGTAGATATCTCCGGCCATTTTCACGTTGGTGATGCCTTCCAACATAAGTTGTCCTTCTCCAAAGTATAAACATAATTTCGGAGAGCTTTTGAGATACATCAAATCTATTTCACTGCCACCAGGTTAATATCCTTTGCAGGAATTTGTAAGAACTCTACTAACCACTCCGTATTGTTTTACCTCAATACGGAGAAAATATGACATAAGTCCAGAATCTGTCATTTCAAACTCTTTTATCATGATACTCTTAAAATCATTTATCATATCCTTGCTACATCCTGTGATTAGTAGGTCGTCCACATACACTCATATGATCAATATATCTCATTTTTTATTTTTATTTTTCTTGATATATGTCGCATACTCATAAGGGCATTTATAAATCCAATCTTTTGGAGATAATTATCGAGTCAGGTATTTCAAACTCGTAGAGCCTATTTTAAACCATACAAAGTCTTGTTCAAACGATAAACTTTATCTTCTGCACCTTTTATTTTGTAGCCAGGAGGTTGTTCAATATAAACTTCTTCCTCAGGAAAACCATTTAGAAATGCCGACTTTACATCCATTTGATGTACTTCCCAACCATGAAAAGCGGCAATTGCAAGAATAAGTCTCACAGTATCAAGTCGGGCTACTGGTGCAAACACTTCTTCATAATCTACACCTTTTTCTTATTTATATCCCTTTGCGACTAGCCGCGCCTTATGTTGTGTTATTTGTCCATCAGCACTGTGCTTCACTTTATATATCCATCTTACTCCAATAGCTTTATGTCCAGTAGGAAGTGAAGTCAGTTCCCATATTTTATTTTTCTCTATTGCTTCGATTTCTTCATTCATTGCAGTGCGCCAAACATCCTTTTGTAGGGCCTATTCGACAGATAATGGTTCTTCATTAAGATGTAAAAAAAATAAGTTCTCACTATCAATTACATCCGTCTCATTGTATATATCTTCAAGTCTTCTTAATCGGACTGGACTTGAAGAACTTGAAGGAGTGGATGATGAAGGAGCTGGTAATACTAATGCTGGAGTTATTGGTGCTGGAGTATCATTGTCATTTGACACATTGTTGGTATCTTCAACTTCATGCTCTATTATTTCTTTTCCTTTTTCCTCCGAACTCCAATTTCATGTGGCATTTTCGTCGAATATGACATCTCTACTGATAATTACTTTCTTGGTAATAGGATTATACAGTTTGTAGGCTTTAGAGTGCTCACTATAACCAGTAAAGATACATTTTTTCCCTCGATCACCTAACTTTTTTCTTTTCTCCTTGAGACTTTGTGCATAAGCAATACATCCGAATATTTTGAGATGTTTAACTCCAGGTTTATATCCACTCCATCCTTCTTCTAGTGTCACATTCTTTAGACTTTAAGTTGGACTCCTATTAATTAAATATATTGCGCATGCAACTGCTTCTGCCCAAAATGACTTAGGTAAAGCCTTCTCTTTAAGCATACTTCTTGTCATATCCAAAATAGTCCTATTTTGTTGCGCGGCTATACCATTATGTTGTGGACTATATGCCGTTGTGAATTGCTGTTGAATACCTTCTTTGGTGCAGTAATCTTTAAATTCTTTTGAAGTGTATTCTCCTCCTCTGTCGGATCTCAGTATCTTTAGTTTGTTTCCACTTTCTCTTTCTACCATAGCTTTATATCTTTTGAAAGTGGAAAATGCGACATATTTTTCTTTAATAAAGTAAATCCATACTTTTCTTGTACAGTCAACAATAAAAATAATAAAATACTTATTTTCTCCATGAGACTCGGGAAGAGGACCACAAATATCAGTATGAACTAAACTTAAAGGTTTCGTTGCAAATTTTATTTTGCTACTAACAAAAGGAAGTCTTGTTTACCAATTATGCAACCTTCACATATTCCTTTTGAATGTTTAATAACAGGAAGACCATGCACCATTCTTGTAGAGGATAGTAACTTTAAACTATTGTAATTTAAATGCCTGTACCTCAAAGGTCATAGTCTTGATTCTTCTTTAACTTCAGAATGGTAGCACCTTTCAATTTATGACTTTATCTTTATAGAAAACATTCGATTCTTTGACATAGGCACTTTGGCAATATTTTACCATTCTTATCTTCCAAAGTCAGAGTAGAGTCTTCCATGTGAACGATATGTCCTTTCTCCATCAGTTGTCCGATACTCAGTATATTGCTCTTCAATTCTAGCACAAAATATACATTGGAGATAAATTCTTCTTCACCACTCTTCGATTTGAACATGATTTTTCCTCTTCCTTTGACAGGTACTTTTGATGAATCACCAAATTTCACATTGCCGTCAACATTCTCGTCCAGTTCAACAAATAGTTCCTTCCTTCCACACATATGATTTGAAGCATCGGAGTCTAGAAACCAAACGTGTTGTAGATCTTTAACTTCATCTTGGCATGCAAGGAGTAGTGAAGTTTCTGCAACTTCGTCTTCTAAAGTACTGTCGATGTAGTGATTCATTCCTTCGTCTTCTAAAGTACTTTTTACAATTATAACATTGAATGTTCGATCTTGCCCTACCAGAAGACCCTGGGCGATTATAATTGCGTCCGCCACTTTTTGGTCCATATCCGTGTCGTGAATTGCGACTACTGTTGTTACTATTCTGTCGGTCATTGTTATCTCTCTTGATTCTTTTATTTATTAAAATTATTTTCTCCACGATTTTTGGCCTTTCTATTATTGAGTTTCAATTTTGACTTGAGAGCCTGCTCAGTCGACTCGTCTTCAAATACTTTTTGTAGTCTTTGCTCATGTATTTGGAGGGATCTAGTCAATTGGTCAATAGAAAGTTTACTGACATCTTTTAACTCTTCTATCGCGACAACAATGTGCTCAAATTTTGATGTGAGGGAATGAAAAACCTTTTCTACAACTCGCACATCATCGAGTTGTTCTCCATTTCGTTTCATTTGGTTGACAATTACCAAAATACGAGAAACATAGTTCGCGACACTTTCGGACTCCTTCATTCGGATTGCTTCAAATTCCGCTCGAAGCTTTTGCAGACGAATCCGTTGTACTTTGTCATCTCCTTTAAAGACGGTGGCAAGAATATCCCATGCTGCTTTGCTCAAAGTTACTTCGGCAATTTTTTCAAACGTCGACTCTTCTACTGCTTGGTAAAGATAGAGAATATGGCATTTTTGTCCTTCTTTCGTAGATCCTTCAAATCATTTCGACGGGCTATAGTTAATGCAGCTTCTTCTTGCTCAGTGTATTCTTGGTACCCAGTTTTGACTTATTCCCAAAGATCTTGAGAACCAAGTAGTACTTTCATTTGAATGCACCAATTCTCATAATTATCTTTTAATAGTTTTGGAATTTGGGTTTAGAGAAGTTGTGTGGCCATTTTTCAACAGAGTTTCTTTCTAGATCTGATACCAAATGATGGTGGGCTATTTTATATTAAAAGGAACTATAAAAGTATTTGGAATTAGAACAACAAATTTATTCAAATAACTAAACTTCAGTATACAAAAACTTGATAATACAATTTGATCCACACAACACAAGTAACATGCTCTTTATTTATAGAGCACGAAACAACGCAACACTTCACGAAAACAAGTATCCTTTCACTAACGGACACAACCCTAAACACAAGAACGCAACCTAAAACAAAGAGACACAACCTTACGAAAAGACAAAACCTTTCATAAGGTACACAACCTTTCATCAAAAAGTAAATAACAAATTAATAAACAAACTTATAATCTGACAGAGAGGAGTGGAGATGAGGAAGAAAGTGTCCAAAATAAGAAGAAAGAGTTGAGAGAGGAGTTAACGACAAATGCTGATCTTGAATGAGATCTTGCTCACTGATAGAGGTGGTTGAGAGAGAAAGCGAGTAGAATAGAGCGAAGGAAGAAGGCATCGAGGAAGATGGTAGGTGTTAAAGCAGTAATGAGGAAGACGAACAACTGCCGCTAGGATCACCATTTTCCAACACCTGTCTCTGGGATAAACCAGCAGAATAGCCCTATTCTGCTGGTTCCTAGGATTAGGTCTTAATGAATCATCTAAGATAACCTTTTTGACTAGTATAAAATATATTAATAAAATAAGGTGCTGCTTGAAAGGATAAGTAGTATAAAATCCATTATTTCCTACTTATTCTGCAACCATGCAGGGCCAAATAGAATTCTAAAAGGCAATTCAAAGAACACTCTGTAAACAACAATCAAACATATATAAGAGATAACAAATTTACATGGCAAACCCCTTGGTGCGAGAGGAAACAAACAATAGGTTAATATTCGATCGAGATGCTTCCACAATCAAATTACGGGACTACAAGATTTCTTCTTTAATCCAACTCGAAAATCACTGAAATAAGGAGAATAACCTCTCGTAGCTTACATACATCACCCAAAAGTGGACTAGTTCAACTTCACCAGAAGGTGGTAGAAATCCAAAAAGAACAAGATCAAGGTAATAAAATCAACACAATTGAAGCTCATGGTGGAGGTCAACATCCTCCCTTTGTAGCAGACGTCAGGTTAGACCGAGTCACAATTCAAGACTGTGGGCATTGCGGTTCTATTTACTTTAAGTGAATTAGTTGCCCGCTTTCTAATAGCTCAATCTTTTGTAATTGTGGCTAGTATCAACGATCAAATGGAAAGTTGAAAAAAAGTACGATCAAATGGAAAGTTGAAAAAAAGTACCAAACTTTGAATTCTCAAACTCTATCTCTATAGAGAACAAGCCCGATGCAAATTGGCCCCTCATCCACACAAATTAGTGTAGGCTTATGAGGCCCATACAAAAAACTCAAATCCCATTTAAATTTAGGGTTAATTGCATACAGCTCCCTGTAAACATAGCGAATTACAAATGTATCCCTACAAAGTTCAACTTTCTTATGTTATCCTGCAAATGTCCTAATGTTTTCAAATATGCTCCTGCCGTTAGGATCCGTTAAAAAAATTTAGTTAACCATATAGGTAAAATACTTAATCCTGGTTAGTCAATGAGGTAAATTGACATTTTTACTCCTCTCATATTGTACCTTCTTCTCTCAATCAAAACCCTAATAATGGGAACTCTTCTTCTTCTTCTTCTTCCTCTTCCTCTTCCTCTTCCTCTCTCTCCTTCATGCTAGTTTCGAACCCGTAATTAGAATTTCTCCGTCCCCATTCATCCACGACGCGTGTTGCTTTGCCCATGTCGAACGCGTGTTGCTTTCCCATTCAATTTCTTCTATAGTTTTTTTTGTTATTTTGTTCAAAAGAAAAGGTTTAGGAGAAAAGAAGTGAGAGATGAGGTTGTAACAATGGTGGATTGCGTTGGATTTTAAAGAGGAAGAAGATGACCATTAAAAAAAATTTGGGGGGACATTTTCGCACGACTATAGCAGTTGGAGCTTTCGGAGGGACATATTTGTGATGGCAAAATTGACATTTTACTTATCTACTATTAAAAAATAAACAGTTTTGTAACGGTAACAAACCAGAGGGACAAATATAAATATCAACTGGACTTTTGTAGGGATAAGACTTAAAAGTTAAATTTTGTAGGAACATATTTGCTATTCGATATGTTTATAGGAAGTTGTATGCAATTAACCCTTAAATTTAAGTTGGCCTATACTCTCCCTCTCTACTTATGAGGAGGGACTTGCCATGCCTAATTCAGCTATATTCTAGCAAAAATAATGTTTTTCTTTTTATAGTGACTTGGTCATCACATCCAATACATCTTGTTGGTATAAACTTTTTCATGCCGTAGCAATCTATACCCCAACACATCCTGCATCCAAAAATTTTGCATATCGAAATATTTTGATTTTGAGTGGAAGCTTACCATTCTTACTTAAATGGATGGTGCTTTAACTATTACAATGGATATTATAGTCCTTCTCGTTACAATAGTCCGTCACCGCAATATCCTTCATCTTAGTAGTAGATAAAGCAACACACTTTTGTAGCTTGAATTGCCATAAAATGGCTCCTCTCACAAAAGTGAACAAGTACTTGAGGTAGACTTCCTATGTAGATATCTCCGCCATTTTCACGTTGGTGATGCCTTCCAGCATAAGTTGTCCTTCTCCAAAGTATAAACATAATTTCGGAGAGCTTTTGAGATATATCAAATCTATTTCGCTGTCACCCAATGTCCTTTGCAGGAATTTGTAAGAACTCTACTAACCACTCCAACCGTGTAAGTTATGTCGGATCTTGTGCATGCCATTGCATACATCAAACTTCTAGCTACAAATGTATATGTAAGGGACTTTATAGTACTATTTCCTCTTTCTCTTTCTCACTCCGAAGACATTTTTTGGGACATAAATTGACCTTCAAGTGCAAGTGAAATCGGTTTTGTCTTTTCCATGTCGAATCTCTCGAGCACTTTTCAAGTGCATCTTTCTTGTGACAGCCACACTTTCTATTTTTTCTATCATGCACGATAGATTCTCACGCCTAAAATTTGCTTTGCCAAACCCAATCCTTCATTGCAAAAGACTTGCTCAACTCTTGCTTTAACTCACGAATTTTGCTTAAACCTTGCCCAACAATCTGAATTATCATCATCATAAAGTAATAGGATAACAAAATTATTATCCCAAAACCTTCTCATATAAACACAATTGTTCACACTAGTCCTTTTGTAATTATCAACTTATCATTTGTTATAAATGAATCAAGCTTCTTGTGCCATTGCCTTAGAGCTCAGACCCAATTAATTCTCTAAGAGAGGAGAAGGTTCTAGCCAAACCTAGCCAAAATGAAAGAAAAAAATAAAGAACTATGGTCCAAAACGTGCTCTGTGGGAGCACAACATTCGAGTCAAACCCGGCCCAGTCTATAAAAAACTACCAAATAGTTGAAACTTGATCTGTGTTTAATTGATGGAAATAGAGGAACTAACGTTGGAGCGCCTTTTATTAGTCATTTTCAACAAATCCATAAAAAGCAATCAAATAACATTTTATTTAATATGGAAAGTTGAAATGATAATTAAATCTGTTATAATTGTTACATATTGCAAATCACCTATTGTAATTACCTCTATAGTTTGTATGGTTACAATAAAATTTTCTTTTGAAATTTAACTATATTTATATACATCATCGGGTCGAGCCATAATGGGGCTGGGCCAAGAATGACCCAAACCTGGCCCAGAAAAATATTGAGTACAAAAAATAGCCCACCCCTATACAATGGCCCAAAAAACTCAACACAAAACCTAATATTTTTCGGAATGGCCTGTCGGCCAAATTGGCAGGCCTAGCCTGTTTTCATCCTTACTGAAGGCCAAGGAGGAGATGGTGAATTGGACTGCTATGCATAAAATATATGCTAGAATAAAATATGCAGCTTAATGCCGACTGTCTTTAGAGTAAGTGGCAAAGAGCTTGATGGTTGGTATCTGAGATTCCATGTTCGAAGTCTAGTTGCTTCGCATATCCAATTAAATTCATTTAAAAATAAAAAATGAAAAATTAACATGAACAAAATGGAAAGCATACTAAGCATATACTATATATCTTTCCCTTCTTAATCACTTCTAAAGAGTTTGATAGTTGGTATCCGAGATCTTAAATTCGAAGTCTAGTTGCTTTACATATCCAGTTAAACTCATTTCTAAAAAATAAAAAACGAACTAGGCGGATATCCATTTAAGTTCATTTCTAAATAGGATTAACTGCAAACTTAATGTGATTAAAATTTAAAGCTTGTTAAAATGTGAGTCATGTGAATTTGCTCAGGTGAGATTCCTATCAAGGTTGTTAAATTAATTGCAAACTTATTTAGGTTAGACATTCTAATCAGGGTTGTTAGATTACCCACCCAAACTCTAAAGTGGAAAAATCATTCAATAATCTAAATCAAATGAATTGAAATATTAGGTAGCAAAAATAGATCGTAGTTTAAATAAGTTGAAAAAACATTCAATAATCTAAATCAAATGAATTGAAATTATTGGATACGGATTGAGATTTTAACATCTGACTTGAATTCGGAGTCGCATTCGAGTTCATTAATCTCCTTCATATTCGGATTTGAATTCGAATAATCCACATCCTAAACATATTTTAATACATTTTTAATATGTAACATGCGCAATAAGTTCATATTTGACATTATATTTAAAATACTTATGTTTTATATTTTAATAAATTTTGAAATTTTGAATAAATATATATTTTTTTTCGAAGCCTACTTGCTTTACCTTTTCAACTAAGTTCATTTCTAAAAATTGAACAAAGCGGATAATATACTGTCTTTCTCTCTTAAAAAAATAATAATTAAGATGTCACATCACTTTCGAAACAACGATATGTCAATATGTGATCAATTAAATTGATTCTGGAGTTCTTAAAACAAGTTATGATGTTCGGACAAAAAATTATAACAAATTAAAGTTTGTAGAGTAAATGCCACGTGCTTTATAGTTCGAGTAAAAATATAATTTAGCCTATTTATTAAGAGCTATGCTAGGATTACAATCCACTTTTAAATTATAATTTTACAATTTGGCCATTTAAAAGCCAATTTTTCCCCATTAGTTCTTTCAACTGTTTTTTTTATAATGATAAAATTCAAAAAGAGTTGGATCAACTCTAGGTTGGAAGGACCGACCGTCCCTAGCGCAAGTGGCAAAGGACTTGGTGGTGGTACCCGAGGTCCCGAGTTCGAATCCTAATTGATTCACATTTTCAACTAAGTTTATTTTTAAAAGAAATAAACGAAGCGGGTAGTGTGCTACCTTTCTCTCAAAAAAAAAACTCTTGGTTGGAAGGTTGTTTACTTTCAACCTTTTAGGTTATAAACTTAGTATTTCTCATTATTAAAGGTTAAAATACATAAATTTTTTCTGTTAATATCTGCTCTTTATTTTTCTCCTCCGACTTTCAAAAATTTATATTTTGTCCCTTCAAAATTATAAAAATATTTTTAGAAATTTTTAGCATTAACGGAAAAGGCAAAATGATCAAATTGTCCTTACTTATTCTGAAGGAAAAAATATTTTTTAATATATTTCATCTATTTTTTGGTATGTGTAATCATAAATTATGAAAAATACACGGAACAGTAACAGAACCTTGATGGCTGATAGTAGAAGGTTAAGTACAATAACTTAAAATTTTGAAAAAGCAAAATATAACTTTTAAAAACAGTAAGAGTGAAAATTTAATCCAGGTTTAACCTATAACTTAGGGCCTGTTTGGTTCCTTGGAAAATAGTAGAAAATTATTTTCGGGGGAAAATAATTTATGTGGAAAAGAAATTTTTTAGTTTCTATTGTTTGGTTCGACGAAAAAGAAAATTAGTTTTCTATGTATGCGCGTTTGGATGGTAAGAAAAGAAAAATAAAAACACTTTTTTATTTTTATTTCGCTTGTTTAGTTAGTTGAAAATTTTAGCATATGTTTGCCTTCTATAAAAGGAGGGTGAAATTACCAATCTTTTAAAATTTAACATAATACTCACAATATATTTATAATATAAATAAAAAAATAAGTAAATAAAAATTATTTTAAGTATATTTTGGTGTAGATAAAATAGTTTTACAAAGAAGATGAAGATAATTGACATGACGGGTAGGAGAAAGAGATACTTATGCCGTTCTGTGTATATATATAGCTTGGGGAGATAAAGATGAGGATAGAAGATGGTTAAGATAACGGTTGGGTGGTAAATTTTTTTTTTTACTTCTCAAAACGTTCGTAAGAAGAAAAAATTTGTTTTTTGAAAAAAAAAAATAAAAAAACGAAAAGAAAAGTTTTCCGTAAAATATGGAAAATAATTTTCCAAAAAATCTACTTTTCCTATTAACCAAACTCACGGAAAAAAAAAATTTCCAGCATAAATTAAGTTTTCTGGAGTATTTTTCGAGGAACCAAATATGTCCTTAACGGATACTAACAGCAGGGATATTTTTACCGACCGTCCCTAGCGCAAGTAGCAAAAGGCTTGGTGGTTGGTACCCAAGGTCCCGAGTTCGAATCCTAGTTGATTCACATTTCCAGCTAAGTTTATTTCTAAAAAAATAAACGAAGCGAGTAGCGTGCTACCTTTCTCTCAAAAAAGAAATAGCGAAAATATTTTTGAATACCGAAGAACTATGCGAAGGGTATATATTTAAAATAAAAAATTAAAAATAAATTAGATATTTTAAAAGTGTTCAGGATATATTAGATATTATCTTTTTTTAATTATTATTATGGTTTTCGTCCTGGGGATTCCACGCTTCGGCTGCACGACAAAATTAATGCCGGAAACGTTGGAATTAATCCCCACTTCCTGGTTTGGACTTCGGGTGCGGTGAGGCATGGGTGTGACGTGGCACGCCTCCCCACGTGCCCATCCCCTTCCCTCTTCTTCTTACGTCATCTGTACGTGTGCGAATCTCGAAGCAACGTACAGTACACAGTGCGCGCCCATACTCCGATTCGAAACCCGAGGTCATGTTTGCGCCCGACCCAAGCAACGGTCTAAATTTTTTTTAAAAAGTCTAAACATGTGGAGCTGCACCATTTCATTCCTATTTCTAATTTATTTTTTAAATTCATCTTTTTCAAATAACATCATTATAGTTTCGCATTTTCTCACTTTAGTGCCATGCGATTTAAAGTGTATCACATTAGTACCATGTTGTTTCATTTTTTTTCTTTTTCTTGTTCCTTTCATTAATCTTTTCGTTAAATCATATAGAAAAAAACTTCAGATAACCCACCTTTGATTTATCGAATATTCATTTTAGTACTCTATGATTTTAACTTTCTCACTGATTTAACGAAAAATTAATAAAAAGAATAAAAAAAAGAGAAAAACGAAACCGCAGGGTACTAAAGTGATACACTTTAAACCACAAGGTACTAAAGTGAGAAAGTGTGAAATCACAGAAGTGGTATTTGAAGTTTTTTTCTTTTTTTTTTCAAATAGAGAAATTTGTTTGGCTTGAGATAGTAATGTAGTACTCCTGCTACATAAAATATTACCTCCTTAATTTTAATTGAATTGTTAATAAAAATTGTAAATTATTATTTGTACTGTGAGAAAGAATTTACTGTGTTAACTAGGATAGTGAAGTTATAAATTTTATACATCACAATACAGTATTTATAATACTTTATGGTCCTATATTCTGTATTTTACTATTTTATAATTTTTTAGAAATATTTTTTAATCACTACTCTGTTTAATAGTATGTCCCAATTAGATAAAATTAAAATAAAATCACATGATAATTAAATTCAATTTTTTGGATACAGAGTGCTAAAGTGAAAATGCGCTAAACTGCATGAGGGCATATTGAAGTTTACCCTAATAAAAAAAAGCTTATATTAATTAATTACCTAAGCACATTGACTCCTTCATGGTTCTTAATTAATTTACTTAATTAATTAATTCTTTTGATTCCTTTGGTTCCTCCTCGTACAGCATAGCATGTCTTTTAAAATGTAATTAAGAATGTAGGATTATGGCTCATTCTGATATCAGTGTCAATTTTTAAAAAGTTTTAATTTTACTATATATCTTTTTGAGAATAAATTTTTCCTATTTAATTTCAATCACTTGATGACTTTTTTTTAAAATTTAGGTATTTGGACATGTCATTTTGTTTATTTGACTTAGTTAGCGTAGATCGATCGGATGATTAATGGCTATATTTTCACTAAAGATGTGTGCAAACTAAAAATATATTGCTTCTTAATTTATATTTAATAATGCAACAATAGGGTGATGAATACTTAGTTGTGTCGCTAAGTTATTGTTCCTCGATCGGTTCAATATTAAGATTGTTATTGAATCGAGTTCTTGGGTACGGTGTGTTTTAAGTAATCCTTATTTTATAATTTACTGTGTGTTTTAAGTAATCCTTATTTTATAATTTACTATTCAATTATATTGCCACTCATCACGCATGACTCTGATAATTGCCTATGTTTAATGTGTTAGTGACAATAGTGTTCTCCAATTTTGCTCCAAAAACAAGGCTCACCCATGTGGGTAACTAACTATATATGGTCTCATTAGCTTAATAATTAACTGAGCAACATGCATGACTATGGTGAAGTCAAATATTTTGTTTACACTATTTCCTAGATATTCTACTTGCTAATTAACAAGGGTTTAAGGGAATTGATGAGATGATTACACTATTAATTTCTAGCTACAGTGTTAGTTTTCATGATTAGTTTTCGTGATTGTTTAATTAATCGATTATCACCAGTGCAGTTCCTCTAACGTGCTCAATCGACTCAGAAGTCACGAGACTAGAGCTACTACTAAGTAGGTCTTGTAACAAAAGAGGTTGAGCCCAAACCAATTAAGTTGTTACAGCTTGACCTGCGGCCAACTTAGCTTGCCATATAATAAGTTAATAAAAACTATATTTGGTGCAGCTAATTTTGTAAAATAGGGGGTGCCCAAGGATCAATCTAGATACTATCAATCACCTAGAGGGGGGTGAATAGGTGTATAAACAAAAATCACAAATCTCAATGCGATAAAGTAATGCGAAAAATAAAATCAGCACACCGAGATTTACGTGGAAAACTCCACCTTGGAGAAAAACCCACGGGACCAACACGCGAAAAAACAATCCACTAAGAGTAAAGAATTACAAGGTGATTACCGACTCCACGGACTTAACCTCTCCCTTCTCTTCAGCGGATCACGCGCACCAACGGGTTGTCCACGCCCCACGTCCGAATCCACGAACGCCACGTCCCGAATCCACGAGACGCCCAACTTCGAATCCACGAAGCCCTCTACACGCCGAATCCACGACGCTCACTCGAATCCACGAACGTCAACGATTCGAATCCACGAACCGTCTTGATCACGTCGAATCCACGACGCCTTCAACACGTCGAATCCACGACGCTCACCCGAATCCACGAGTGCACTCCGTCCGGAGCAAGAACAATAACGTTGATGATGGTTTATTGCTTATAATATCATGAGAAATCCGTGGGAATAATCTCTAAGCAATCCTCAAATTGATTCTAAAAGAATATTAGAAATTAGGGCACCATGAATCAATTTGAGAGAAGCTTGATGTAGAAGATGAGGAAAAAGGTTACCTACAAGCTTCTAGGGTTTCTAAAAGATAATCTATGCTTCACCACGTTTTAGAGACACTCCCACATCTTATTTATAGGTTTAGAAGCAATCCGAAATAGATTAGGATTAAAAATAGATTTTGGAAAGGTTTGAAAGCAAACCGATTTCGACTAGGATTAAAAAACTGATTTTAAAAGATTTGGAAACAAATTAGGATTGCAAAAATAATTTTAAGAAATCTACCATCTTATTTTTAGGTTTGGGAGACATTAGAATCAGAGTAGGATTGAAAAAATAACTTTTCAAAAATTCGCGACGGGTCGGGGTCCGGACCTTGGATTGCCAGGTCCGGACCCTGAAACATTCCAGCGTTTCATTGTCCGGACCGCAGCCAACAGGGTCCGGACCCTCTCCGCGAAATAGCCTGAGAGGCGTACGGGATCCGGACCTCAGCCCTCAGGGTCCGGACCCTCCCTGCGTGAAGGGAGGCGTACGGGATCCGGACCTCACCTCAGGGTCCGGATCCTGAAAGTTGGAAAACTTATTTTTTACATTTTAAATCAATTTTTATCTATTCTAATGTCTTCCAAACACTTATAAATGATTATAAATCATCATCAAGATTATTTAAACTTACCAAGCATCGTGAATTCATACGTTGAGTCTTCGAGTCTTCAATCTTCGTCTTTTCTTCTTTGAACCTTCAAGACTCCGACTCACTTCACGAAATATGCCAATATAAAATCCGTAACAATCTCCCCCTTTGGCAATTTCGTGACAAAATCCAAAATTACATAAAACACTCACGATGCTTATCTCTCCAAAAAATGAAATTCATTGCCATCACCAAAACAATGAACTTCTCGCGTGAAAGATCCAAATAAAATTGAAATTACAATTTTGTAACTCCTAAAGCAAACTCTATGACTTAGATAAACATGGAGTCTTGAAGTCTTGAAAGACCTGCAAAAATTTGTATTCTCCACGAACAAAGTTAGTAGAAAAAAATATCAAAATTGCTCCCCCTTTGTTCATGCAATCTCTCCCCCTATGTTTATGCGTCTAAGTCATCATTACCATGCGTCTAAGTCATCATTACCTCTCTCCCCTTTTTTGTCAAAAATTGCCAAAAGAAAAACACCCAAAAATAGAGAGAGTTGAAAGAAATTAAAATAAAACACAAGTTCAAAATATTTTTCATTTTTGAAACCATTTGTGATAAAAACGTCAAACATTGTTAGTGCATGAGGAGTATAAATTCACATTGACTTCTTTCAATCCCTATTAATTTCATAAGAATTAAGAATTTTACTACACAATCACCATAATGTAGATAAAATATTATCCGATTTCTTAATTCATATAAACTTCAAAAATAAGTCATCAAAGATAATCTAAAGGCTCAAAAGCTATCAAGATGTAAACGGTTTATGAAGATGACTTAAGGGATTCATCAAAGAGACAGAAATTTGTTGCATAAACATTCAAATTTGAGATAAAACAAATATCGCACAGGGGGGTGGCTCTTTGAGCATCTTTCATGTATGTGGACCACCTTATAACACCGAAAAAATAAAATTTTGTGACAATTTCCTTTTGCATCCTTTTGCACTTATATATTTTTTTCGGATATGCAATTCAATTCTCATGTGGTAGCTGCACACACTAACCGGACGACCGGGGTGGTAGCTCTTTCCTCCACGTGGTGGTAGTTTTCGCACTCCTTTAAGGATGCAACTCTTTCCACATCTTTCAAAGCATATGAGCATTTTATTTTATATCATAATAACTCCCCCTCGCTTATGCAATCTCTTAGTTGAAAGAACATGTGACAAATTTTAGTCCATAAGAGAATGACTATTCATCAAATTCAACACACACAACCGAGATAGGTTAAGCTCCTAGAGATTACACATGATTACCTAAATTTGATGAATATAAGTATTAAGAATTTTCATAATAAATTATCTTCAAATATAATGAAAATAAAGTAAAACCGATAATTAATATGAGATTAATTAGGAGTGAATGAAAGTGAACCTATTGATATTCAATGCACTATTTAATGTTCTAATCATTCAAAAAATTTAAAAAATCGTAACAATGAAAGCACCAAAACGTGTAATGCAATGAACAAAAGATATGCAATAGAAACAGATCAAAGCACTACACTAAGTCAAAACAAATTAAGACTTTAGAGAAGGAAAGATATCACCTTTCCGAACCCAAACTTGTCGGATTGTTGGTTGTCTTGGTTTGTTGACGTTGGGTACGGTTTGTTTTGACTTTCGATCAACCGTGGGTCTCACCATCGCATTCCGCTTTTGAGGATGTGGTTGTTGTGGCTTTGACTTTCGGTTGACCTTGGGTACTCGACCTTTTGGATGTTGCTTTTGAAACCGAGAAGGTTGTCGAGTGTTGGAAAATGCCGATAGATGCTTAGAAGATGCCACTTGAGTTTTCTTTTTATGGCATGTCTTCTTGATATGTCCTTTCTTTCCGCATCTATGGCATACTTTCTCTTTTACACTTGTTGAGACTTTGGAAAAAGAATTTTTTATCTTCTCAACAAATGTCCGCTCATATCCAAGTCCAAGTTTACTTGTTTGACCCAATCCGAGCATATCATCAAGTTTCTTTGTACCGGAGGAGAATTTTTGTATGTCGGACTTGAGTAGATGGACTTGTTTGGTCAAGACTTGATTAGAAACATGAATTTCCTTGTATTGTAGTTCTAGAAAGCCAACCTTTTCTTGATGCGATTTGATCGTTATCTCCGATTGGTTGAGCTTCTCTTGAAGGATTTTGTTGTTCTTCAATATGTTTTTCCTTTCCTCCTCAAGAGCTTTATTTGAAGTACTCAATGTCTTTTTGTCATCCTCAAGCTCCAAAAGTCGGCTCCTCAACTTCTTGTTGTGCTTAGCCATCTTCTTCGATTCTATTAGTAGTTGATTGTACGCCTCGGCTAAGTCATCATTATCCGACTCCCCCTCACTTGTGCCATTGTCGCTCGATGTATCATACACAGAGGAAGAATCAAAGGGGTTAGAAATAATAGATGATAAACAAAAAGTAGAGGGAGAAGGAGAAACATGTGAAGAAAAAGCAATTGTATTATTGGTTTCTTCTTCATTAGAACTTGAATCATTTGAAGTAGAATCATCCCAAGTTCTAGCTTGTAGAGCCTTCTTGTTATAGGACTTCTTAGAGGGACAATCCGTGGCGATATGGCCATAGCCTCGGCATTTGTAACATCGGATTTCCCCTTCAAACTCATCATTTTCTTTAGAAGACTTTGCATGCTTCTTCTCTTTAGAGGATTTAGAATGTGAAGATCCGTTAGAAGAAGGCTTTCGGTTGGAGGATGAAGCTTGAATGTTTTGGTTCTTCCTAAACTTCCGACGAAACTTCTTAGTAAGAAGTGCCATTTGACGTTCGAAATTTTCTAGAGAAACTTCATCGTCGGATTCGGTATCCTCGTCTTCCTCCTTTGTTGAATTAAGCGCAACACCTGTACTTTTAGAGAAAGACTTGGAAGAAGATTGATTAGTAGGAAAAGTCATTTCATAAGTTTGTAAAGCGCCTACTAATTCATCTACTTTCATATCATCCGGATGATTGATCGTTTCAATAGCCGCGACTTTCGCCCTAAAGCGCTCCGGAAGTGTTCGAAGGATTTTTCTAACCACTTTGGATTCCGGGATTTTCTCACCCAAGTTAGCACATGTATTAATGACATCTTGGAGTCTAGTAAAATAATCAATAAACGATTCATGCTCCTCCATGCGAATAGAATCAAATTGACTCGTAAGCATTTGAAGCTTTTGTATTTTAACTAGACTAGCACCCTCATGTGTAACTTGTAGAGTATCCCAAATCTCTTTAGCCGTTTCACACGCCGAGACACGTGTAAACTCGGTTTGTGATAAGGCATTAAATAACGCATTAATACCCTTACCATTAAAAGAAGATAAATCAATTTCATCCTTCGACCACTTAGTCCGAGATTTAGGGACGGTCGAATCATTAACCACTTCGGTTGGATGTTTCCATCCAAGTTCAATAGTTTGCCATACTCGCTCATCAATTGCGATGAGGAAGGCTCTCATCCGGACTTTCCAATAGGCGTAGTTGGTTCCATCAAAAAATGGTGGCCTAAATATATTACCTCCTTCACCCATTATAAAAGATAAAGACTAGATCCCTCTCTGATACCAATTGTAAAATAGGGGGTGCCCAAGGATCAATCTAGATACTATCAATCACCTAGAGGGGGGTGAATAGGTGTATAAACAAAAATCACAAATCTCAATGCGATAAAGTAATGCGGAAAATAAAATCAGCACACCGAGATTTACGTGGGAAACTCCACCTTGGAGAAAAGCCCACGGGACCAACACGCGAAAAAACAATCCACTAAGAGTAAAGAATTACAAGGTGATTACCGACTCCACGGACTTAACCTCTCCCTTCTCTTCAGCGGATCACGCGCACCAACGGGTTGTCCACGCCCCACGTCCGAATCCACGAACGCCACGTCCCGAATCCACGAGACGCCCAACTTCGAATCCACGAAGCCCTCTACACGCCGAATCCACGACGCTCACTCGAATCCACGAGCATCAACGATTCGAATCCACGAACCGTCTTGATCACGTCGAATCCACGACGCCTTCAACACGTCGAATCCACGACGCTCACCCGAATCCACGAGTGCACTCCGTTCGGAGCAAGAACAATAACGTTGATGATGGTTTATTGCTTAGAATATCATGAGAAATCCGTGGGAATAATCTCTAAGCAATCCTCAAATTGATTCTAAAAGAATATTAAAAATTAGGGCACCATGAATCAATTTGAGAGAAGCTTGATGTAGAAGATGAGAAAAAAGGTTACCTACAAGCTTCTAGGGTTTCTAAAAGATAATCTATGCTTCACCACGTTTTAGAGACACTCCCACATCTTATTTATAGGTTTAGAAGCAATCCGAAATAGATTAGGATTAAAAACAGATTTTGGAAAGGTTTGAAAGCAAACCGATTTCGACTAGGATTGAAAAACTGGTTTTAAAAGATTTGGAAACAAATTAGGATTGCAAAAATAATTTTAAGAAATCTACCATCTTATTTTTAGGTTTGGGAGACATTAGAATTAGAGTAGGATTGAAAAAATAACTTTTCAAAAATTCGCGACGGGTCGGGGTCCGGACCTTGGATTGCCGGGTCCGGACCCTGAAACATTCCAGTGTTTCATTGTCCGGACCGCAGCCAACAGGGTCCGGACCCTCTCTGCGAAATAGCCTGAGAGGCGTACGGGATCCGGACCTCAGCCCTCAGGGTCCGGACCCTCCCTGCGTGAAGGGAGGCGTACGGGATCCGGACCTCACCTCAGGGTCCGGATCCTGAAAGTTGGAAAACTTATTTTTTACATTTTAAATCAATTTTTATCTATTCTAATGTCTTCCAAACACTTATAAATGATTATAAATCATCATCAAGATTATTTAAACTTACCAAGCATCGTGAATTCATACGTTGAGTTTTCGAGTCTTCAATCTTCGTCTTTTCTTCTTTGAACCTTCAAGACTCCGACTCACTTCACGAAATATGCCAATATAAAATCCGTAACAAATTTAACACACCATCTTATTTATTTATTTATCAGGATAGATCAGGTTCATGATCATGATTATCTTTTTATCATTGCACCTAAGTTACATTTGCATCTTGCTAATAGTTTAGAAGAAAAATAAAGACAAACTACTACAGTAACTTTTAAATAGCCAAAGAGTGCTTCTTTTTTCTATTTATGCCTCTAAAGCACAAGACATTCATGGGAGAAAAGATACTATCAACTTGTAATAGTGTCTGCATGGAAGGGCTCATGCATGTGTGCATTAAAAAAACTGAAAAAATAAAATAAAATAAAAGAGAGAGAGATCTGGCAGGCCAATGCTTATGATCATGAGCCATGCACATGCATGCCTTGTCATGCTATGGTGGTGTCCATCTTGCAGTCATGTACTAGCTAGGGGTGTCAACGAGCCGAACACGAGTGAGCTGGGTCGGCTCGTGAACGAGCCGAACACGAGCTGGCTCGTTTAAGTATCGAGCCAAAAAATTCGGCTCGTGCTCGGCTCGTTTATTAATGAGCCGAACACGAGCTGGCTCAGAAACAATAAGTTAAAATGATTAGAAAGGATATACATATAGAAAATAAATTTATGAGATTTTATCCATTATACTTTGATCTAATGGTTGAAACTTTATATATAAATTGACTTTTTATAATTGAGTTGGGCTTTAATTTAGATTGGACTAAAAATTAAATAATAAAAAAAAATATTTATATAAAATTATTTATTTATATATATATAAATAATATAAATATATATATATATATATATATATATATATATATATATATATATATATATATATATATATATATATATATATATATATATATATATATATATATATATATATATATATTCGAGCTGTTATCGAGCCGAACACGAGCGAGCTGACCCCAGCTCGTGTTCGGCTCATTTATTAAACGAGCTGAAAAATTCAGCTCGTGTTCGGCTCGTTTATAAATGAGCGAGTCGATCTCGAGCTCATTTCGAGCCGAACACGAGCTAGATTGCCACCCCTAGTACTAGCTAGCTAGCCATTTTTACAACTATAAAGTTTTAGTTATGATCACAGCATACAAATATGATTTTTGTTGTTTCAATTCTTTTTATTTTTAAGATGCCAATAGAGTACATGTACACTGTCACGCCCCGGGCCCTAGTGAGAGCCTACCAGGCACGTGCACAGACCCGCCGTGTACCTCAAAACAACACAATGTACACAAGGCGTCTACAATCACAACAATCAAGTAGGATAAAAAAATACATCCTAAACAGGGTGATCAGAGCGAAAACATAGTTCTACATCTAAAACAAGATCAACACAACTAAAATTTCAAGATATACAATAATCATTATACATCTTAGCAATACTAGAAGATCACTCTCTAGAAAAACAACTATACACCTTTCATATAAAATACAATGAAAGGACATCATGGTATGCCTACAACAACAACACCGTAGAGGTTCTAGCTAGCTGCTAACCCCTCGCCGCGATCCCAAGCCTCTCCTGCTGCGGAAGGCTCTGAAATAAAAATCCAATAACAATGGGGGTGAGAACTATTAATCAATAGTTCCCAGTGGGTAAGCCGCCGAGAGTGGCGAATTACACCGCTAGGTCAACTGAGGCAAGATAGTATAACTGAAACATAAAGCAGAAAGCATAAAATGCTAAACAGGTAAATCTACTACTATCATGCCTCCAATGAAATAATTCATCTACATGAACATGAATATGTTCCTACTATCATATGCTCAACATTCAATCACCTCATTTTACATGCATGTCAAATTAATGCCATGATTACGGTTAAAATAGCCTCTTACTATATGAACGTTCACCTTTGCATAAAACCATAACTGTGTAGTCATAAAATAATACAATAGAGGGATGTTCACTTGTACCGAGCCTAATGGCTCCATGGTAGTCAACACCTCACGCTTTGGTGAGCCTTACCCACGGCGGTTCCATTTCGGCGCTCTCTATCACACGGGCGAAATAACTGTCGCGAGGCCAACTCCGGAGTGCCGGCTTGTAGGGAGCGACCCTCACAAGCATGTGTAAACGAGCATAGTGGCCAACAAGCAACAATCAACCATAATAATATCATATGTTTAATTTCACATTATGTCAAAACATGTCATATTATGTCTACTACATTCAATAGCCAATATGCTAAATGTCAATAATATCATGTTGTTCTCAAATTGTCCTTTGGTATGTCCCTACCAATATGCACATGTCTCTAACATGTAACTGTTCATCTCCTTGTTTACTAAGTTCATAAACCATGCATTATTCTAATGCCATATATCCTGCATTCTACAAATGCCAAAACCATGCATTATTCTAATGCCATATATCATGCATTCTACAAATGCCAAAACCATGCATTATTCTAATGCCATATATTATGCATTCTACAAATGCCAAAACCATGCATTATTCTAATGCCATATATCATGCATTCTACAAATGCCAAAACCACGCATTATTCTAATGCCATATATTATACATTCTACAAATGCCAACAAGTCCATAAACCATGCCATACATGAGTTACATTAACCTCTACTACATAGAATATAAAAGCTATCATGGGAGTATTCCATTAACCAAGAACTCATGTTTAACCAATTACAATTATCGCATACAACTAGAATCCCTTTCCTCATGTCTTAAACATGGAATCATTTCCACGACCAAAAGGTCGAGCCAAAAGCCAACGATGCCAATCAAAGTTGCTCACCTAATGAGGTGCAACAAACTTATCTTGCATATGCCATAATCTCTCTTTTCTCTATACAAGCATACTTTAGCATGCGAAGAGAATTCACTCGTCCACCACTCAAGTAGTGTCTCATATGATGCTCATCTCTAGCATGCATAACCTAATTAGCATTTCATAATGCATCATTACACTACTAGCACAAATACTCTAGCATGCATAATATTCTCATAATGCCATACTATATGAAATATGTATTTTTCATAAACAACTTGTATGTCTCATGCAATCACAATTATCATCATGCCATAATTATCATAATTATGCATCTAATCAATCCTATAACAAGATAGGAGACATAGGGGGAGTTCACCCATTTCGGTGAGGTCAGACCCACCGGATACCCATCGAAGCCTCGCAGTACTTCGAAACGGAGTTGTCCCCCGAGCTTCTCATACCCTAAGATAATTTTCCAAGGGGTTACAAGCTTCGAACGAACAATTTCGAAAACCACCAAAAACTATGAGATAAATGGGTGAAAAATATCTTGAGCAAGTAAAACTTGTTCTAAGTCCAAATTGAGGTTAGGGATCTTCAAATCCAACCTACAACAACGTTCTACACCCATCAATTCCATCTCAAGGGCTCACAATCACAAAACCCTAAACAAAACCCTAGTTTTCAAGAAACTAGGTTTTCTAAGCAAATCTCAAGCAAAAATCACAAATAGAGGTTGTAAAAGGGTTTACTAACCTCAAATCAAGCTTCCAACCAAGCTCAAACATGCTAGGGTTGAAGCTAAGCCCACCAACAAACTCTCCTCACAAGCCACAAGCTCCTCTAGCAAGCAACAAGCAAAAGGAGAAGAGAAAAGATATCAAAACCCAAGATTTCAAGGGTTTGGAAGAGAAAATCTAGAGAGAGAGAGAGGGAAACCTACCTTTCCTTCTCCTCCATCCTCAGCCAACACAGCCACATGAGGGGGTGAAGGGGTACTTAACCCTAAAGCACAAAATCCACTTAGGCCCCTCAAAAAGCCAAAATTGCAAAACTGCACAAACTGCACTCTGCAGCACTGTATACCGGTATGCACATGTGTATACCGGTATACTGCACAAATTTTGCAAAACCCGAGCCTCGGCCAGCAAGCTGCGCAACCGCATTCCGGTATGCCACTTCTCAGTACCGGTACTAATCGCTTCAGTACCAGTACGCGAATTGCACATACCGGAATGCCAGCCCATTCCGGTATCACCAGCGGGATTCCGCAGAACCCGAGAGCTGCGCAAAACCAGTTCTTCACGATTCCGGTATCCCTAAACCAGATAACGGTACACAATGCAAAATCTGCACTTTTACAGATTTTGACTTCCGGAGTCTGTTTTCGCACTTTTCAAGTCCCGAAAACACTCCGAAGCTCACCAAACTCAACCAAAAACTCCAGAATAGTATAAGGCACTATTCTCACACTAGAACTCCGCAATTTGCTTAAGTTCAGTATACTACATACACATACCAACTTTCGCCCGAAACGAGATTTGAGCCTGTTGCACATTAATTATCCAGAGGAAAATAGTGGTAACTAGTTTAGGGCGCGTTTGGTTCAAAATGAAAAATAGAATTGGAATGAAAAGAGATCGAAAACGGAATGATAAAACCTTCAAATATGTTTGGTTTAGAATATTAATCGGAATCAGTATGTTTTATTCGTACTTTCAACACTCAAAAACTTTTGATAATTTAAAAATAATTAAAATAAAATTAAAATTAAAATACAAAATATAAAAATAATTTAAAATTAAGTTTGCATCTCAAAACATAAAATTAAATTTATAGTTTACATTCAAAATGAAAGTTAAATATTAATAATTTATATCAAAATATTGAAATGATAAACCAATACTTTAGACGTAATTTTTTTAAAAATTCTTAAAATTTAAAATTGAGTGGATATTTCAAATTATAAAATTAATTTTTGATTTGATTCAAATTCAAACTTATAATTAAATTTAAATTTAAATTTATAGATCAATTCAAAATGCTTGATTGAATTTATATTTGAATATAATTTCTAAATCAAAAGCTAGAATTAAAAATTTAATTTCTAAATTTAAATTTATATTTTAATTAAAAATTAAAGTCAAAATTTATTTTAAATAAAAAAATATAATATAATTGAGATATTTTTATAAAGTATATTATTTTCGCTTGGATTCAACTTACAATTAATCCGATCTCCTAGGCCGTATTGAGAAAATGGGTGATTGGGGGATTCCTATTCATCCGAAAATCGAAATCGGAATCAGACTCCCGCATACCAAGCACCCACAAATGGATTTGTATACTCCGATTCCCGGGTGAAAAGGGGGCGAATCAAACACGTCCTTAATTTCTATGGACAATTGCTTATATACCCATGAAAAATTCTCGACTTTCTGATTTACCGTTCTTAGAAGGCTAATATTAAAAATACCCTTTTTACATTCCAACCTATTTCGAATATACCCCTAGGGTGCGTTTGGTTCGAGTTATGTAATATTACAGAGTATTTCAACATATCCAGGTATCTTAAATTTTTGAATCAGATTACTACTAATGCTGCATTATTGTGTTTGGTTTAATGCAGTAATATAATGTTGGATTACAGTATATATAGAATTACTATATTTGGTTCATTTTATAAAATTCAATAATCTTGACAATAAAATATAATCTATTCCAAAATTGCCCTCATATTCGGCAAACTTTTCTTTTTATGTTTACAAATAATATTTTTTTTACTAAATTTTATTTTAAATAATTTAAATTTTGAATTTAAATTTTAAATTTTAAATCTAAACAAAATTATAAAATTTAATATTTTAGTTTAAAATATAAATATAAAAGTTATAAATTTAAAATTTAAAATTTAAAATTTAAAATTTAAAATTTAAAATCTAAATTTAAAATTTAGAATTTAGAATATTATCTATGTGAAATTACTATTTTGCCCTTTCAAATATATCCTTCTACCATCACCAACTTTTCTTATTTGCCCTTAAGTTAGGGGCACAAAAAGTATTTTAATTTTTAATTTTTTTAAATATACCCTTCTACCATCACCAACATTTCTTATTTGCCCTTAAGTTAAGGATCACGTTTAACCCAAGTTAACTTAACGTATGGTAACTGTAGGGGTATTTTTGAATAACGGAAGGACATATGAGGGGTATATCGAAAAGAAAAAAAAAGTAGTGGTATATAAATGAGATATTTTTAAAGTTTTGAGGGGTATAGAGGCAATTATCCCTAATTTCTATATCATCTATATTAATGTAGAAACATACTATACAGAGATAATATTTTACAAAATTTATGAAGTACTGTATATCTTCTTTTTTGCAAGCGGAGAATGGAGATGACCATGCCAATACTTTTTTCTAATGAGTCCCACTAACTACTTTACACGAAATTAGGTAGATCTCATATCTAATTCCGCTGGTATTATGTATGGATACATATATTTTTAAAACAAATTAAGGTACCAACATCTTGTACTTTATTTTTGTTTTAATCTCCTTGTACGTAGTAACTGAGAACAATGCCATATATATGATGTGGACACTTCATGAAAAAGGTTGTCAAACAAAGTCAAGACCAATTTTAGCCAACTAGCTAGCATCACAGCAAGAGAGCCCAATCACAATAGCACAATGTGCAAGGTCATGAGATCCCAAAAAGACTTGTTATTGACCCAATCATAGAGTACAATCCTCAGAGAAAAGAAAAGAAAAACTAAATTATACTCTTCAAACTATGTGGGGGTAATACTAAGTTTGGTCTCAAACTTTAATTTGTTATAATTTTTTTGCTTTAGCTTTCAAAATTATTGCAATCGAGTTTCACAACACATGCAATTTAGTTGACTACATGCTGATTTTGTCGCTAATGTGACATGATGTGCCAGTATTATAATTAATGTCGTGGTAATAATTGAAATGTTCATATCATTACCACATCAGTAATATATCAACATCTAGTAAACTAAGTTATGTTGCACGTGAAACTTGATTGCAACAATTTTAAAAATTCAAACTAAAAATTATAATAAATTAAAATTTCAGCACCAAAATATCTGTCCTTCAAAGTTTGAGGCCCCCCCAAAAAAAAGAAAAAAAAAACCAATCATAGAGTACACAACTTGTGGCAAAGTTCCTTTCAAGGGAAAAGGAGAGTAAGTTTCAGCAAAAGTAGAGTGGAAACATTTGCTTTTCCCAAAGTGGGTGTTTGATTTACATCATTCCACCATTATTGGTTTACTAGTATTATATATGTACACTTACAAAAGATGGATGCCCACATTGTTTATTGTGGAAGATATGCAAAGAATATGGCCCATTTAGTTATGTGGGAAGATTGTAGTCCCTTCTGAATTACATTTGGCAAAATGCATTCTTTAGAGGGGAAATAAATCAACTATGCACTAGGACAAGGGATGTTTGTTTTTTTTTTAAGTGAATTCATTGTAACTCTAGTTTTATAGAATTAATCTTGACTTTTTCTTGAGTAGCTTTTTGTATCTGTTTTTATTTTGATAAAAGTTAGAAATCCAAAAAATAACTTTTGTTAGTTGAAAACGTACATAACTTATCTGAACTATTAACCATTTAGGTTCGACTACCTACCTTTCGAAATTTTAATTTAACTATCCAATCTATCAAGTTGTTTAATTTAAGTCATTTGATGATTCTTTCATATTAAATATTAAGCTAATTACTAACTTAGTAAGTTTATAGTTACATAAATTGCATCAAATATGTTAATTAAGTTTGCAAAGATAAATTATGCATTCAAAAATTGATGTTAAATAATCATTAACTGTGTTAAATCAAATAAATTAAAAGGCTAAGTAGCAAAATCAAAATTTTAAAGTTCAGATAGTCAGGTCAAAATGAGTAATCATAGATTCTGTACATTTTATTCTGTAATTGAGATTGCATTGAATGACTTTTGTTATTTCTTCAATTAATTTTGTTAATTATCATTTCTTAACGTCTCATAGTATTTTGGAAGTTAACAGACAATAAAAAGAATAAAAAAACTCTATTGCTCCATAAGTCTCATTATGTAAATTTTTTTTTTTTTTTTTTTTTTGAGGGAAACATTATGTAAAATTTATATATGAAAAAAAGGATAATAGTATTAAACACATTTTCATGATCTAAAATATCTATCCCGCCGAAGTTCAATTTGCTTGAAGACCTTGCTCTAAAAAAAAGAAAGAAAAGACCCAATAAAGACGGTCCCAGTATCAACCGTGCTATTCACTGCCCAAGAATTTTTGAGATTTGTGTCATCGTATAATAAATGGTAGATAAGACAGTCTTATGCTGGGGACGGGCGCCATCAAATTTTGTTTGTTTATATTCAAAAAGGAAGACAAAAAGAAAGTCAAGAAAGAAAAAAGAAAGTTAAACTACACAAATAGTTTACGTCGTTCGGCCACTGACTTATGCTCGCGGACGAAGACGGAATGAAAACTTTAATTACAACCAAAGAAGAGTGCAAAAGAATGCATGGCTACTACACACTCAAGCTCGATCAAGAGACAAAACCTGTTTTTATAAAAGTCGCTAAGTTCTAACTAGACTAAATTTAAGTTCAGCATAAGATTAGGAGTAATTCTCGTTTGACTAAAACTCAAAAAAGATTAGAAATAATTTTTATGACATCAATGAGATTAGAAATAATTCCATCTTAACTAAATATAGTTACCAAAACAAAATAGAATATGATTAGGAAATCTTTTCCAATTAACCCATAATTTGCACACATCTAACTTCACTAATAAAGAAATATAATAATTTACGCAAACACATGCATGCAACAATTCCTTTCTCTCTCGTAATCACATCCTTTTGTGTCCTATGCCATTAAATTCGCTCCAACTAATATCCTATAATTAATTATTGTTATTAGATTGTTATTAGATGAGACGAGATCATAAAAGGAGATGCCGTGCGCGTCCCTCCACCTCTCCGTGTTCAGTGCGGAAGAAGCTAGATTAATAATAATTAAGAATTATTTAAAGGGCCATTAATTTCGATCCTCATTCGTTTGTTCATTAATGGCGTAGGTGTTGGGTCTCGCGCGCGCTCCCATCCACCTCCGCGTGCCCATCGCCGCATTCCTCGCCTCGGTTCTCACCAGTTAAAGATCCTTCCCCTCAGCACTTCCCCTACCCACGCATTTAATGCATTATGGCCTTCGCTTAAAATTATCCTATGCAACTAGAGATTAGTTGATTATTATATTTATGAGAAGTGGAAATGGTGGAGAGTGATCCGCACGGACGTCAAGACGACAAAACGTAGTGGAATTCCAACTTCATGCAGAGGTGGTGGGGCTGCAGCCGGGCTGACCTCAACCATGCATACTACTTGTCTTTTGAATTTCTTCTTATGGGCCGTTTGGTTTCGTATCCACTAATGTTCTGCTTACACATAAACCTAAATTTTATAATTTCTTACAAACTTATGAAAAAGTATAAATCAGGTAGAGATAATGTGACGCCCCACTTTTCAGGAAGGTCATCCATCATAGGACTACTCCCGTCCTAGCACACTTAACTCTCTCAACCTCTTAGGTCTAACCACCGCCCAAAATACTTAAGCTGGGTTAAGAGTTTAGCCTTATTATATGTTATATATAAGACTATCTGGAGTCTCACAATTTTTTCCCCTTTAAGCCATGACGTCCTCGTCAGGCTCAGACTCACAAGTACCAGGCGATGTGAGATCGACTCATCTCGCTAGCCTAAACTGACCTTGTGGTGAGCCGCGCTCCACCCACAACAGTTAACAGCATGAGAGTCTCGCTCTCTCCGCTGTATAATTTTGGCTCAGCCGAGACTCATCTCACACTTCCGGCTGGTAATTGACTCTGATACCAACTGTGACGCCCCAACTTTTCAGGGGGTCACTCATCCTAGGATTACTCCCTTTCTAGCACGCTTAACTCTCTTAAGCATTTTGGGCGGTGACTAGTCCTAGGATAGATGACCCCCTGGAAAGTTGGGGCGTCACAGATAAGAACAATTTATAATTTCAAAAATTAAAATGTAACCATTAAATTGCATAGCTAGTAAAATATTTAAGATTTGTTTGTAAGTAAAGTATTTTCCATTTCGTAAAAATTACTACAGCATTGTAAATTTAGGGATAAATACTAATATATCCCTGAAAAACATACAAATAGCTCATATATTCCTTTAAATTTTAAAATAACTTATATATTTTCTAAATTGTTAATACCTTGTAAAAATACTGCTCCATTAACGTATCGTCATCTATCAGTTAAAATTATCCCTAATTTTTTCCATTTGATTCCTTTTGTTTTCTTTCTATATCTCACTTTCTTCGTAACCTCAACATGCTAATATAATAACGTTGTAACCCCTTATCCAAGGATGTTGAGGATTCACTAACCCTTTTTAGTTTTTAATAAATAAAAAAAAAGTGATGAGACAAGTGATGAAAATATAACCATTGGTTTCAGATTTTTGTAGGATTACAACTCAAAGTAGGTTGTAGATCTAGCACAATTCTTTTTTTTTTAACGGATGAGTGATGAAAGTCAATGAAGGATATTTTTGCAATGTATTAAAAATTTAGAATGATATATAAAGTTATTTTAAAAGTTAAAGGGATTTATCAATTATTTACAAACTTTTATAAAATTTAAAAAGATATATCAGTTATTTATAACCTTTTAAGGGATACACTAGTATTTGTCCAATAAATTTAACTATAAGCGGGGCCAATTAAATTATTTTTGTTCATGTAGTACAATCCTATTACTACAACTAAAATTGTAGAAGGAGACTCAAAAGTAGGCGATGATACTACACCCAACATAGGCATAGTTTCAACTACAGTAGTTGAAGAATATAATTTTAGCTAGATAAAAGAAAAGTCAACTTACCTAATTACTTTTGAAATGAAAAAAATATACTTTTTTCTCCGTATTGAAGGTAATATTTTCACTACATATATGAAAAGTAATAGAATTTGTAAGTATAAATTTTAACTACATAAAACCAAATAAATTATTTATAATTATATCACTTTCTAACTAAGTGGCTTGTAAAAAAGGATAAAGTAGTGTTTGGAATGTCATATCTCTCCATCCAATCGCTAGGTATCTAAGCTATTAGAAAGATGGAAGAAGTGTACGGAATGGCGGAGAGTGTCAACCCCAGTGGTTAAACTTAGGGTGGAAGAGGGAATCCTACAAAAAGACAGAAAGCAGAATATGATTCTGAAACGGATGGCTTGGGCTGATGAGGTGGGAAAAGCCTTAACGGAGTACAAGCATTACCTTAATGATGAAGTTGTGATTCAAGCCGGTTCTAGTAGTGGATCTAAACAAGGCTATGGGGGAGGAATTATGACCATTGAACAAAGAGGAAAGGATAGGGATTCACTCCAAGGATCCGAATTGGTGGGTCTTCAAGAGGTTGCTGGTGGATGCATTAACTCAACACGTCCTATTTTCAGCTCCTATAAAGAGGCGTTATTATGGAAGACGAACTCTCACGCCCAAGAGTCCACCTTTTCTCAAAAACAAAGTACTGTTCCTCGGAGGTCGAAGATTTCGATATGCCGGAACCTGAAGGGGAAGTGCTACAGGTGCCTATCTTTGGACCATAGAGAAGCTCTCTGCCAAGACCCTATCAGGTGCTTCAACTGCCTGAAGACTGGGCATCGAGCGCTCCAGTGCAAAGTTAAAACATAGAGGAAAGCCGACATCATGAATAGGGCTAACCGTCAGCATGGGCGCGCCTCGCTTCTGAAGGCACGTACCTTACATGGGGGAATGCTTGAGAAGAAGGGAGCTAAGTTGCAACGCGGTGGTCACGGACGTAATCCAATCGGCCAACCTGGGCCAAGATCCGCAAGAAACAATTGCGAATGCTCTTGCTATATGCTTTGGGGCTACACCCAAGACTTCTTCATCGTGTGGTATAGGGAGCATGATTTCGCGATATTTCTCCCAGAATGAGTCTAGGTAGAGGTCTTGGTAAGGCAGGAGATAATCACCCTCGAGGGGTTTTGGCTCAGATGCTACTCCTAGGGGCAGTATAGAAATGCCCGATCCTACAAACTAGAAGTCACAACATGAATCCAACTGATCAATTTGCCATTTGAGAGCTAGACAGTAGGGAAGGTAATAGTGATGGTGAGTGATTTCGGGAGGTTTATCAAGGCGGACGAAGCAACTAAGGCAATGACAGATCTCATAGCGTTTCAGTGTCAGAATGCCCTTGATTCCATCAGAGAGATTTCACAAAACTTATCCATAGTGTTGGGGGAGGAAAGCTTCTCGATAATGATCCACGTGGAGAGCTGGAAGAGTCGAAGATGGAGGGGTTGACATACTACCGATGCCTTCGCCGAATGAACCCAACAGTGGCAATGATCAGGGAAAGGGATGAATGAATAACTGTTTGGCTAATGGTGACCATGCAAGCGTACATGAGGCAATTGGGGAGGCAGAGGCAGACACGGAGGACGTCGGATCAGAACGCTCGATTAACTTTTGTCCAAGAAGGCAAATATTGTAGTTGCACTGTTGTCCGAAACCAATGCAGCGGGTGGAGGACGATCCAATACTGCGCCGATTAAGGGCAGCGCGAAGAACGAGATAGAGAGAAACTTGACACATCTCTCTAAGCGGGTGCAGTCTGAAGTGAGGAGGTTTTGGATGAGATTCGCGAAAATGGATTAGAGTTCGAGAGGGGGCAAGGCTTTGGCTTTCTTTCCTTTTGCTTGTTAAGAGGGATTTCGAAATCCATAGTGTCAGGTGGCCTGTATGAGGGAGGACACATTAGTGTATGCTTTGGTGAGGGTCCCGATATAGTAAGTGGATGTGGCTTGCTGCTCGAATTAGACAGCTACAGAGATGAAAAGTCTACAGGGTCATTAATGTTGTCATTAATGACGACCAGTGGGGACCATGAGGTTTTTAATGGGAATAGGTTGCTAACCAAGCACATGACCACGGTGATCCTTGGGAGTGGTTGGTGGGCCTGTGCCCAAATGTCTGGCCCAGGTAGTCTTAAGGTGTTGATTGGGAGACAGTGGAATGGCTGGAGCCTCTTGTTGTCACCGACGGGCTGTGGGCCCAGTCGGCTACTGATGGACTATTTCGGGTTGGCATAAGAGTGGACAAATGAGAGAGTAGGGGAGAAAGAAAACAGACATGTTAAGACCCTCGATTTCTACGCCCCGTTAATGTTTGATAGTATAGAAGTTGTTTGGGGGAGCAATCCGGTAAGGAGAGGAGGTTGGAGGGAAGCAGGGAGGTCGCGATAAAAGCTAGAGTTGATGAGTACAAGGATGGCGACGGAGGTTGTGGCAAAAAGATTCACCCAACCTCGGACCATCGAGCGTCTTACAACTAAAGACAAGACTTAAATTATTATCAAAGCGATGGCTAGACATGCAAGGGTGAGAGAGGGAGCGATCGGAGCAACGTCGGAACCCAGCAGAAAGAAGATCACCCGTATGAGCCGAAAATACAGAGTGATCCTAAGACACGCTGAGGCGCAAATGTTCTCTAAGTTCTTCATACTTTCTATCTATGTTCAAAGCGCCCAAATGGGTGATTAAGCGTATTGAGTCGCTATGAAGTGACTTCTTCTGGAACGGAGAAATGAATCCTACAGGTAGGGGATGCCTGATAACATGAAAGAATGTCTGTAGGAGTAAAAAAGAATAAGGGCTTAGTATTTTGGACCTAGCCACAATGAACTAAGCTCTCCTTACCAAATGGTGGTTGAAGTTTCACATAGCGCCTGAGTTATAGTGGAACAAGATCATTGGAGCTTTTTACTACCTTAGAAGGAGACCTCTTAATAATGGAAGGTCTTTTAGACCTAATTCACATTGGTGGAAGAGTGTTTTAAGTCATAATGCTATCTTCAAATGGGGAGTGTTATAGGTTGGGGGATGGGTGAGCTGTCGATTTCTGGTCTGACAGATGGTGTGGGAAAGTGACACTGCACTCATTATTTCCTGACGTGTATGATAGCGTAGTGCAAAAAAAATTAAAAATCAGTGAGTGTTTGACGGGCAATGGATGGAGATGGAGAAAGATCCCAATAGGAAACATAGCGAATAGATATGGGTGCAGCTCGAGTATTTCAACACTTAGGGAAAGAGTTTTTGGTTTCAAAATAGACCAGATGGAGTGATTTGGCGGTGGAGTAATAATGAAAGATTCACTATGAAATCGATTTATTCAGCGCTGAGTGATAGGGGTACGAGGGACGCCCGAGCAAATAAGATTTGGAGATTTGGAATACCCCTGAAAGTGCAACTATTTAGTTGGCTCATCCTAAAGAAGAGGACACTTACAACGGATAATCTTCTGAAGAGAGGATGGACGAGAAACACAGCATGTGTGCTTTGCGGGACCGAAGAGGACACAATGGACTACTTATTCGCGCAATGCATTTTCAGTAGATTTCTGATCGTAATGGCTTTGGAGGGGTCCCAGCCTAGGGATTCGGGGGATGAGGTGAGATCTGTCTGGGATAGGTGGATGACAAGAAATAGATCACAACCAACTCGAATTAGATTGGCCGGTCTGACAGCCTGCTGGTGGATCATCTTGGACGTCAGGAATAGTGTTATTTTTAGAAACGTGACGCTGACCCTCTGTTAGCGGTTGATAAAATCAGACAATTGGCGACCCAGTAAGAGGAACTTCTGTCGGCTAATCGGCACCATCCTAAAATTTAATATTTTTTTCGTTTCGTTTCGTTTCACCCAAGATATATAACCTTACCCTTGGAGCTTCATTCATCTTTCTAGTGAATAAAGCATGTAGCATGCTACCTTTTTCTCAAAAAATATTATATCACTTTCTAATGAATCTAATTAAATAAGATAAATTTAATTGTAACTATTGTATTTCAAATACATGCATATCCAATCACACTATATCTATAATTATATTCTATATTTATAATTACATTCATATCATCGATCTTTGTAGGTGCAATGATATTCCACGAAATACTATTTGAATTTGCAATATTAGGAGAAGCTTCATATCAAAACCTTCTAAACTGCTTATATGTATTCCAAATTCAAAAAACTCCGGCAGGCTGCTATAGATCTTAGAATGTCAGGCATCTTTGTTTTACACTATAAAAATTTCTAAAATTTACGTTGGATAAAAATTCTGAAAAAAGTGATTGTAGTTAAAAATAGAAACAAAATATGCCAAACAAGCACTTGATGTTAATTTGCTTAGCATTTTTTTTGGCTTCTTCTTTAACTGGCGAATATCCCTACAAAGAGCATTTAGTTAAAGGAGTAGTCTTTAGGGCTTCTAATGCGGTTTATATTACAAAGATATTTTGTGGTCCACAACTCAAATCTACAAACTAAAAATTTCTGATTTTGTTGCAAAAAATATGTATATATAAAATTGATATAACATTTCCTTGATAATTTTTGGCAGAGAAAATCGCTGCTGGACGCAAAGCGCGATCCGGCTCGTCCGCCGTTTGATGTCCCTCTAATCGAAGGCTAGATCTGATTTTGTTTCGGGTGTGATAGAAGAGGAAACAACCAATGGGGTCTGACACTCGAGAGATGATCTCGAGGCCTTCAAATACTAGCAGAATCCCAGACTCTTTAAATCTTCAAGTTTTGACCGTTGATGTAGACCAAAATTGAGCTAGAAAGAACTGTTATGCAAGGGCGGCAATTGAAGTGGTGTTTTGCCTCAAGATGTGGCGAGATTTCTGGAATCAGTTGAGACATCAAGTGTTCAGCCTCTCCCCTATCCGTACACGGCATCGGAATACAAAGCATACACAAACAATCATATCAAAAAAACTAAAAAACTTGCACAATGGAGAATAAGACAATAGAAGGAAACAACTCAACTATCAGTAACTAGGAAAATTAACCATTAACTGATAATGAAGTCAAATCCACAACTGTGAGATAATCGAAACTGAATAACCATTACCAAATCCATGATGTAACTACAAAACCAGCATGAAACATCTCCATGATAATATCATTATAACCATGAATACAACTAACTAATTATCTAACGACGATAAATCCTAACCACCAAAACATCACATAAGTTCATCCGAAGGATCAAGTCATTAAGGTTACTCAACCACAAGTAGCTAATATCTCATGATAACTCGCTATCTAACGCGTGCCTCACGCTGCACCCCAGATCTCACCTCCTACGTCACCTATAGAGAAGGGAGCGAGAAACACAGAAAAATATTTTTCAGTGCGTACAGCGAGCCACCGAAGGCAAGACGCACCAATTTGTCAACAAAACTAGGCAATCAAGGGCATACTGTAAGAGAATAAGTAGGAACGTACACTAATCAGCAAGAGTGTGTGATAAGCATGTCATAATGTCTTACAGTATAATAACTGCTATACTAAGATAAGCATCAAAGAAATGAATAGGTTAAAGAACTACATCATGACAGTATTATATAAATCAACATGTCCTCTAATAGTAAGTCTCAAGTATAAACATGCATCAATCAGATGAGTAGTCCATCAAGTAATGACCCAACTATCAAACCGTAGCAGGAAGCTGCAAGAATCTACGCGAAGCTATTGTTGGTCTTCAGACCACAACAATGCTGCCATATAACCAAGACATATAGTCAGTATTACACCAAGACAACTGGGCTCATGGGTCAGATTTTGACCACTTTTTTTTCGAAAAGAACACCACTACGGTTGATCAGAGATTAGTGTACATGAATGTGCAGTGAATAGTACCAATCATCATGCAAAATACACAATCGATATAAAAAACCAAGCGGCAGTAAGAGACTGCAAGACTCCCATAGAGCAATCTCTAGAACCGACGGGGTCTATACTAGTGTATAAGTCAAATATTGGAATAATCGTGGCCTGCTCTATAATCAAATATCATGAATAGTGTGCGAGATACAAATAAACTGGAAGAAAACGTTATACTAGTAAGCATCAGCCGACATGTTAAGCAACTAAACTATAAAGAATGGATGAGGGTATAAAAAGCTTCTCAACAAAGAGTAAATAACTGGTGTGATATAGGAGAAACCAAATAAATTCACTATATAGACATCCAGAACATAGCATGCACCCACCTATACTCAAGTAAAACTAAGTCCACAACTTAACTAATGTCTTTGGATACTATCTAAACTTAGACATAATAATCAGTACCACAATCAGCCCTTAAGTAACACTAATGGACATGTCTAAGCTGCACCGAAGTACTCCACGACTCACTCGAAACATCGGTTTCGCAACCAATGACGAGCCGACTCTCTAAATTAAAGTCACAATAGCTCTTCCTCTCTCTCAGAATACACCACCTTGGGTGTCGAGATGGTCGCACACAAAGTGCTCGACGAACAGGGCTACGATCGCAAAACTAGGTAGTGACGGGCTCCGCATCGCACTATTTCTGTGTTGAAACTAGCTAAACAAGTCTTGCCTATTTATGGCTATTTTCAACTAGCAAGAAATCTGTAGAACACATCCCATGAATTTTGAAAATCGATTACACAATCAGTGCATTGTAGAAGTGCAATTCGGCCTTGAAAAGTACATTAACAGCAGTTTTTCAGTTTCAAAAAAATAATATAAGTCACGATCAGCCTTGAGGGATAATTGTGACGCCCCAATTTTCCAGGGGGTCACTCATCCTAGGACTACTCTAGCCCTAGCACACTTAACTCTCTTAATCTCTTGGGCCTAGCCACCACCAAAATGCTATAGCCGGATTAAGAGTTTTAGCCCTATTATATCGTATATATAGGACTACCTGAGGTCTTACATTCTCCCCCCTTTTGAATGCTGACGTCCTCGTCGGGCTCAGACTCACAAGTACCAGATGATGTGAGACTCGTCTCGCTAGCCTTAACAGACCTTGTGCGGGAGCCACGCTTTACTCACAACAGTCATCAGCATGAGAACCTCGGTCTCCCCGCTGTATAATCTGGCTCAGCCGAGACTCATCTCACACTTCTGACTGGTAATTGGTTCTGATACCAACTGTGACGCCCTAACTTTTCAGGGGGTCATCCATCCTAGGACTATTCTAGCCCTAGCACGCTTAACTCTCTTAATCTCTTTGGCCTAGCCACCACTAAAAATGCTATAACCAGATTAAGAGTTTTAGCCCTATTATATCTTATATATAAGACTACCTGGGTTCTCATAATAATTCTGCATGACTTATGCCTACAACCAAGCTTCAGCCAGCAACTAGCACGGTCGCAAGCTTTCGGTCAATCAGATCGATTGCATGACCTCTACTTCGATGTTCCGAAAACTATTTCGGTGTCGGAACGCGCACGATAAGTGCGTTCAGCCCCATGGTGTCCCAAATGTGTCGTTTGAAGTGTCAGGGCAGTAAGCATGTGTTGATGCCCACACACGGCTAGCGGCAACCCTATGTCGGCTTTTTAAGTCCCAAACCATGCCGTTTTTGGTGCCAGGATAGCACACAAGCACGATTAGCCTCAGAGGGTTTCAGCATCAAAAACATGACTATGAAGGCCCGATTGTGAACGTACTGCGAACAAGAAGATCGACTGTACCACTTCTGGCCAAATTGGACACGGATTAGCCCTCCGATGATGATCGACAACCACTCGACACAACGAAAATGACAAAGACCCAAACAAAGTATATTATCGCATGCAATGAAAGCAAAATGAGTGGTTAGGGGTTATTATTGACAATCATGCTTCGGATTTGAACCGAGGCACGCGTAGATGATGACAGAGGACGCATGGCCATTGAGGAGCAAGGTATAGCGAGGTGGAGGAGGTCGAGGGGTCTCGGCCGCCCGTGCAACCCGAGAGGGCCTCGGCTAGTTGCGACTCGGTCCGAGGCCACCTCGGACCACCTAGTTCAAGGAGCAATAGAGAAAGGAAGGTTGGAGGTTGGCCGCCAGTGGGTTGCTCGGCCAAAGGCGCCGAAGGACGCAGAAGTTGGGCCGGATCGGTGCAAGCCTCAGAGGAAAAGAGGCACACCTCGGGGCTGCCTAGCCTGGCTACTCCAGCAGCAAGGGAGCAGCGAAGGGAGGTTGGTTGAGGTGGGTAAGCTAGCGACATGGTGGCCACGACAACACCAGCATGTAGCGGAGCCGAGAGGTTTGGTTTAGGAGAGGAACCCAAGGTCAGTTGGGCTTGGGTTGGGAAAATGCCACATTGAGGGAGAAGAGCTTGTTCGGTCGAGGGATGCCGTTTGGGGACGGCGACCGGTGATATCAGCGGTGCAACGGCTATGGAAAAGGTGCGGCTAGCGTTGAGATAGGGAGGGAAAAAAGAGCAGCTTGGATTTTCGAAAAGAGAAAAACCCTAGTTCCCATAAGTCGACGACTTAAATACTTATCACAACAAAATCATGCCGAGGCCCTCAAATGTTATGTAATTTTCTCCACTCAATCCTCTCTTAGCCAACTTGCACACAAGCCCTTAAATTTCCCAAAGTTTTGAAAATTTTCAAGAAAATGATAGCCTTTACACCGCGGTACTTTGGAAAAAAGTTAAAAATGTAAAAATTGAGCCCAATTACTCCAATGTGGTGGAGGCGTATTGTGTGGAAAAGACGTTTACCGGCGGAAAGTGAGGCGGCCTAGTGATGGTCGGAGTGCAGGTCGCGGGCAATTGACACTGTAGAGGGTGGTGCTTCAACGTGATGTCATCAGGCGAGAAGGTGGATACAAGCAGTGGCGGATCCAATATAGAGGTTGTGGATTCTACTGACCCCACTACATGTAACCAAACAAAAAAGGCCTTATGGCTATTCTTTATATTTTGAACCTAATTAGGAGTTAAAGTTGATGCTAAAGTGAGATCAACAAATAGGACCAAAGAGTATGGAGCAATCCATTCTCTTTGTCATGTGGGCCTACTACCACGTGGGCCCACATGTATTTTCTTATAAAAAAAAAGTTAATCAATAAAATAAAAAGGTAGAAATGTATAAAACTTGCCTTAACTAGAACCCCTTTTGATCTTGCATGGATACTTGACATTTTAAAATTTTGATCTACTATCTGACCTTTTAAATTATTTGATTTAAGTCGGTTATTGACCTTGTAACTTAAAATTTTAGACATGTATTTTATCCTTACGAATTTTAATTAATATATTTTATGCAGTTAATGTAAATTTAAATTAATTAAAGTAAACAAAGAACCATCAAATTTTATATACAAAGAGCCATCAAACAAATAGCCATCAAATTATGCAGTTAGCTTAAATTTTATATCCAAAGAGCCATCAAATTACTTACAGCAAACAATTTGAAAAATTGAGTACTAAAACCAAAATTTTGATAGGTCGGATAGTTAAATCAAAATAGTCTATAGTTCAGATAAATTTCTATATTTTACTAAATAAAAATTCTAAAAAATATTATTTTTATTTATGTAATATTAATGACTATTTTTTTGGTTCTTAATTATATTTTGACTCCACTATAAAATTTTTTATGAATCCACCTCTGGATACACCGATGGTGGATATTAAGTTACAACTACTCTTAAGTTAAGTTACAAGAGTTATGCCTCAGTTGATTGAAATGTGGATTCGTCACTTCTCTTATAGGCGTTAGTCTTTTTTTTATAGGCACGTAGCCGCTGATGCCGGAGTAATTTCTGTGATTCACCATCTATCTTTTCTTAACTATTTTCAAACTCCTCACTTGCCCTCAACAGCATCCATTTGAATTTCGAATTTGAAACTCAAATAGTCTCAACTTTGTACTTACCGAAGTAGGAGTCTTATCACGATACCGAGATTGAGACCGAAGCATTTTTCGGCGTTCGCATTTTGCCGGGACCTAGACTGCGCCGAAACCCCCTCCGGCCCCAGGTGTCTCCGGTGCATAATTCGATGTATGCAATAACACTACCGGAAAAGTAATGCTTTAACAGCACTGTTATACTAGAAGACCACGCAAATCGTAAGTACGAAAAAGATTCCCAAATAAATTTGTTCGTTGTAAAAAAGCGTTACTACTCCACTTACAAACGCAACTATTTTGAAGCTTAATTTTGCTGCAAACAAGAATATGTAACTTGAAACGTACAAATTGGAGCTTTTGTTTATGGGTAGGGTTTCTATACTCTTATGAGTATAGAGTCGATCGTACTTATAAGTCGTTTTTGATGATAGAGTTTTCGAATCGACGATCAATACCTTTAAATATGATTTAGAGCATTTAAAATTTCTAAAAATCAAATTTCATAATTTTTTAAAATTACAATAAAGTCAAAGTCAAACGACCTCCTAAATTTAGAGAATCGGATTCTTAAATTTAAGATCGAAGCTATTGATCTTTATCTAGATAGTGAATAAAATTTTTCTATAAAAAATTTAACCAATTTTGATTTGTTTACACCGTTAAACTACCAACTATTTCATACCGGCCGTTAAAAGTTGTCAATTTTAAGATCATTTGATCATAAGGTAAATGATGTCAAAAAATTATAAAATTTGGTTTTTATAAATTTCAAATGCTCGAAATAATACTTAACGGTATAAATCGTCGGTTCGGAAGCTCTATCATCGAAAATGACTTATGAATACGAAAACGATCATACTTATAAGAGTAGAGTAGCCGGATCCTTTGTTTATTTACAGTTTTAAAGAAAAAGTTGTTCGCCCTCGCCAACTGTTACTTTACTCGGCATTTTAATTTATGAATATTTCCATCGTACCAAAATCGGCTGTACGTGCATAATTATTTGTTTGATTTTGCTAAATTACACTTTTGGTCCTCAAACTATAAGGTGTGTGACATTTTGATCTCCAAATTTGAATTTATTATAATATTTAGTTCGAACTTTCTAAGTTATTATAATAAAAGACTACAATCTAATTTAGCTGATTAAATTTTGATATATTGCTAATGTAAAAATATTATGATTGATGCGCAATAATAATTAATATGCAAGATCACTTCTACATCGGCGATACGTCAAGATTTCGTTGACTAAATTAGATCGTGCGATTTGATTGCAACAATTTATAAAATTCGAGCCACTAATTGTAAGAAATAAAAGTTTGAGAATCAAAATGTCATGCGCCTCATAGTTTGAGGATCAAAAGCGTAATTTAGCCTAAAATTTTTTCTGTTAAACTTTAAGAAGCAGAACTCCAGTGAGCTATTTAAAAGGGTCCAAAATCTAAGTTGAAACTTTAGCTCAAGATTTTAGAAGCTTTAAATTATTTTTTCCCCGAAATACCAATATTTATCAATTTCACTCTAATATTAATTGTTTGAAGGCATTTTTGAATATAATCGTAAAATTTATATTTTAAAATATTATTTACGAAAGTATGCGGATTATTTTTTCTCTTTGCTTTTTCACGTAACAGAAAATATATATATCTAAAATGCGGTAGTTATTACGTTTCATCTATGTCCCCAACCAATCAAATTATTTTTCTCCCAACATAATTTTTAAAAAATTTATACTTTTTTCCTAATAAAAGATAGGGTTAATTGCATACAGGTCCCCGCAAACATGGTGAATTTCAGATATATTCCTGCAAAGCTCAACTTTCATAAGTTATTCCTGCAAAAGTCCTAATGTTTGCAAATATGTCCTTCTGGTTAAGATCCGTTAGAGAATCGTTTATTATTTAACAGTAAGCTCGTGAAATAACATTTTTGCTCTTACAAATATGTCCCTCCAAAAACTGGATACGAAGAAGAAGAAGAAGGAGGAGGAGGTGGCGGAGGCGATTGCCCATCAAGGACGTCGTCGACGCCGCCGACAATGCCGCCCGCGCGGCCGATGCCGTCGGAGGCGCCCGTGACGATGGCCCACGCGGGCACGACGACGACGAGGAAGAGGAAGGGAAAAAAGAAGAGGAAAAGGAAGAGGAAGAGGAAGAATGGTAAAATTGTCAATTCTGATCATGGTTAAGTGTTTTAACTGTGGTTAACCAAATTTCTCTAAAAGATCCTAACGGCAGGGACATATCTGATAACATTAGGACTTTTGCAGGAATAACTTATGAAAATTAAACTTTGCAGGAATATATCTGCAATTCAACATATTTACAGGAACCTGTATGCAATTAACTCTAAAAGATATTAGATTTGTTCGTGACAAAAATAATGTGTATAAAACTGCAACACAGAAGACTGCCGCCCACACCGACACCGAAAACCCAAACGAAGGTGGAAAATGAGACGGTCTGGCATCAATTTTGGCTTCTCGATATCCGCTAGCTTAATTATGTCGCCCTTCCCTTTCGAGAATCAAGAACTCAAAACAAAGTTGCTTTGCAGGCATGTCTTTATGTCAAATACTTTATTTAATTCGAAACAACTACTGTTTCTGATACTCATCGGATGATTCCCCCCGCAACTTAACATAGTCAACTTTTCACAAGCAATCACAGTTTTCAAGAGCACTTAATTATCAATTTCATTTTGTATTGAATAATATTAAAATAATTATATTCCAAAATGTAATAGATAATAAAAATCATACAGAATTTATCTCCACTATGGATTATTTTGAATTGACTATCCAACTGTCCAAAATTTTGATTTTACTTTTTAACCTTTTAATTCGTTTGATTTGAGTTAGTCAACAGTATTTTGACTTTTAGATTTGGATACATTTTTATCATCTTCATCGATTTAGTTAACATATTTTATATAATTTAATTTTGAAATCAAGATATCGTTAACTGACTTAAATCAAATAAATTGAAAGATTGGATAGTAAAATTAAAACTTTAAAAGGTTAGGTAGCTGATTCAAAATGGGCCATAGTTTAGGTATGTTTTATACGTTTTTACCTTATATAATATGAAAAAGGTTAATTAGTTCTTAACTGCAATATAAAATGCTATATAGATTTATCAAAACATGACCAGTATCTCTGCAATAATTAAAACATGTGATGCTTGATAACTCGAGGGGCTTGTTTGGGTTCACTTATTTTAAACGCAATAATTGGAATGTGATTCATTGATTCCAATAGTTGTTTGTTTTATAAGAATCAGATTCTAATTTTCATTTCACTCTGGAATGAAATGATTTAATCATTTATGATCCAATCTGGTTTCGCATTCTAGATTTACCTATTTTAGAGTAAATCACTCATAACTCTCTTTCATAAACACTTCCCTCTCCTCTCAATTCATTACTCTCCTCTCTCTCTTAACTAAAATTTTCTCTCAAAAGTTTCAGATGTTCATTCTGATTTTTATTCTAATAATGAACCAAATATTTTTAAATGATTTCGTTATTACATTTTTCATTCCAATACAATCTAACATCATTTCTCATTCATATTCTAATCATAAACCAAATATGCCCTAAATTGTAATGATACAAAAAAGAATTATATACATTAATGAAAAACAATTGTTTGTCTTTTAAATCTTATGCTATAAGAGAACAATATTTTTATATTTTATATTGAACACTCCCTCTGATGTCTAAGATCAAAACATTGATTTCACTTAAATGAGCGTAAATTAAATGAGATTAGAAGCTTAGTGGGGCACACACAGGATCTTCTTTTCTTGATATTATGTAAAACAGTGTAACATAACTGTTTATCTTTAAAAGCTTAAGTTATAAGAAAATGATATTTTTATATTTTATTTATTTATTTATTTGTTTACTTTCATATAATGAATAGTTATTTGATTGGATAATATACTTTTATATGGTATACTAATTACATAGAAAACTGCCCAAAGCATTTTTCTATATATACAAATAACAAAGTCTATATAGAAACTAAAGGGAGACTCTAAGACACGAAAGTGGTCTTCTGTATAGCAGCTATAACACATCATCTTTGTCACAAAACAATCAAATCTCTCATTTTGAGAGAAAAGACAATACAAAATTTTTTAGAAAAATCATGATGGGATGGGTGAACTCAATCAAAGGAAATAATTTAATTAGTTGGGGACATAAATAAAGTGGTGTGACTGCCACATTTTAGACTTTTTTCTAAGACATGATCTTGCTATTAACAAGGAGAAAAGGGGATTTAGTGGCCCAGAGCCTTCAGTATTAAGTAGTCAGCATATGCAAGAAATGAGCTGCATGTGAAGTGTGACCATGACTTGTTTTTTATAAGGTTTTAGTTAAGCTCAACAACTTGAGGATGAGTAGATCTCCACATCAACATAATACTCTTTACTTGGTTTAGCTTATCAAAGAAGCATCCAAAGCTAACATAATATATCCAAAAAAGTACCCACCACCCATGCATGTCCTTAATCTTATCATATTAAAGTGACCATACTACTTTACTATATACTATTCTTTTGTATGTTCTAGGGTTACTGTACAAGTCAACTTCTCCATAGGCCTGAGAATCTATGATGCCATGCATCCTTTACCCTAATTTTGCAGTGGAGACAAGACCTGTATACTACCAATTTCATATTGAAGAATAATCAAGTGTGGATTTTTTATGAGTGTTTCATTGGTTTGATTCTTAAAACAGCTTCTCTGCTTAAGAAACACAATTACCTCCAACTAGAGCACGAAGTAGTTGAACGCTTTACTCAAAACAACACTTACGGACAAGAACTGGGAAATTAAATAGCACATTCTCCAGGTAATGAGGTCTAAATGCTCAGGACATGTTTAGACTTCAATGTGTGTGAAAAGGGGTAACTTTTTCTCAACCAGCTGTACAAGTAGACATATCAACAATGAAAACTGAACCGACCGTCCTTATCGCAAGTGGCAAAGGGCTTGATGGTTGGTACTCGAGGTCGCGAGTTCGAATCCTAGTTGATTCACATTTCTAGCTAAGTTTATTTCTAAACGAAATAAACGAAGCGGGTAGCATGCTACCTTTCTCTCAGGAAAAAAAAAAAAAAAAAAAAACAATGAAAACTGAACAAAGCCAATGATCTCTCATTTTCTTCTGATAAAGCCACTGCTCTCAATCAGCTAGCTTTACAGACAATAGTAACATTGCAGATAGATGCTGTGAAAATCCCATTTGCCAATAATAATACTATGTACAAAAATCACATCCCACACCACAAAAAGATCTAAAATAAAAGCTGAATTAATCATGAACAGAGCCTAGGAAGTGATCTTGACCCACTAGTAGCAGGATATTTCCTGCTTTTCATGATATTTGTCATCTGGGTCTGCATTTTCTTGCACACTTTCTCCAATTCCATGACCCTCCATTGCATGCCTTGAAGACGGGCTTTGAGCTTCTCGTTTTCTATTGACAAATCAAGCTTTTTGGCATACAGAATGATCTGTTCGCCGTCCTCGCACTGTTTCCCCTTGAGAGGAGATTTTTGAATAGATTTGATGTTGTTGGTATCTTGGAGAAGGCTCTTGAGCTTCGAGTGTTGAGATACGAGAGCTTGTATTGTTATTCTTGACGGGAATTTCGCGTTCTTCGCGAGGTGCTTGCAGCACTCTGATGAGAGCTTCTCGTAGTTTATACAGCAGCATATCTTCATCTTCTCTTCATCAGACAGTTGAGAGTGAACCTGCATTAATTGACAACATAGTTTTTAGCACTTCTCTCCATGTAATTGCAACAAAATTTCCTATAGCAATCAAATGTTGTTCGCTGGCGCTCAATTTTTAACTCTGTTTTTCAAATTAATGAAATGTTAACTAACTTCTATTTGGGGATGATCAAAAGTTATACCTCAAGATACATGTCGGTTGCTCGATAAATCGCGTCGTGACAATCTCGTGCCGCATCCGGGAGAGAAGCTATCAGTGCGACAAACTTTGCGGGCTTCAAGCAAGAATCAGGAGCAACTTCAGCCAAGTACAAGTCCATTAAACTCCCGACCCTCTTCAATCGCGCGACCAGCTCTTTTCCCGCAATATCAAGAAAGGACTTCAAGAACCTCAAAATTAGATTCACATCATAAATACTATCAATCGCGGTTGACGACGGAATCAGTAGATTATCCAACGTAGCTTGATCAATTTGGGCCCCTATCATCGCCTCCAATGTACTTCGACAAGCTTTGCTTATCTTTAAAGACGAAGATACTCTTAAAATCCCGAACAATCGCTTGCAAGAAACCGAGTTTATATCGAGACAATTTAGAAGCTCAATGGTAACTTCGACGGCCTTCTTCTTCTCACAAAGTGTGACATTAGATAATCTAGACTTGAGATAGTAAAAGAGGAACCTATTAATAGTTCCATGCTCGATTTTCCGAGAAAGCATTCCCTTAATAACTTTTTCGATCATTCGAGGGTTCAATAATACGAGATCTTCGAACCACCAACATCGGGAATTGCCAGTCTTCATGCTGATGGTGCTTCTTGTATCGCACGAGAACCGCAAAGCAGAGCTCTCCGGCGAGTCGGACGGGCTAGCGTCACTTATAGCAGTGATTCTTGCTAAAAGTGAGTCTAAGATCTTATCTAGCACCGCGGAAGAACCGGAAATCGCAGAGAGTTCTTGGCATTGCTTCAACGAATTCACGGTGTCGGACCAAGTCCAAAATTGGATCATTTCGAGGGACTTTCGGGTCAGATTGAACAAGCATGGGGAGGAAGAGAGGGTGGTGTTAGACATTTCCATGAAGTGGGCAATGCAGTGGAGGAGGGGAGTGTTGGAGGGTGTTATTTGAAGATCACCATTTTTGTAGCAGAATCTGGCGAAGAGCTCGAATCCCTCCGGTCCCCCCGGAAAATCGTGGAAAATAACTTTGAGGGTCTTTGCAGATGAATTTGCTGATGGATTGTTGAATAACTTGCTGAGCTTACAAGAGAAGGATGAGAGGATTTCCTGTAAAAGATAAATAAATAAATATATAAAATTACATGAAAATTTGTGAATGAGAAAAATGACCACCTCTTTCTTCAAAAGGGTAAATTTGGAACTACAGAGGAAGAACCAAAGAGCACCATTTTCAGCTATAAAAAAAAAATTAACTAAGGTGCCAATTATTAATTTCCAAAATTAGTTAGACCAATGATTAATAAAAAATATCAGAAAACAGTACTACCAAAATTAAAATTTGAGCTCATCAAGGACTAAAGTTTCATGTGTTTGTTATTGTAGCAGAGAGAGAGAGAGAGATGGGAGGGAGAGAATGTAGAAATGAATGCATGCATTTTCACAAGGAGACAACATTCTGAGAGGCTACCAGAAGCATTAAATTTCATTTTAAGAGAGAGAGAGAGAGAGAGAGAGAGAGAGAGAGTGCTCTCACAATTCAAGCAATTTTGAGAGGCAAAGAAGGTGAGGAGTAGCTGCAAGCATTTAATAGGGACAATGAAACAGGAGATTAAAACATAGAAAAGGGAGGAGAAAATTTACTCTCTCACATAATAATAATAATAATAATAGTAAGGAAACAAATAATAACTGTGAGAGGTGAAAGCAAAAGGAAGATTAAACTGTATGCAGCATTAAATGCTCCCATGCATGAGTAATAAATGAGAGCAGAAAAGAGCCCAAACCATGCAATCAATTGACCATAAATGATAGGATAAAAGTTATAAGTTTAAAAAAAAAAGATAAGTATAGGAAGCTAGCACTGAATCCTACATTCCATGAGAATGGGGTGAAGACATTAATTGGCCAACAGAATAGAGATTAAAAAAAAAAAGGAAAAATCTAAAGATTCTTTTGAAAGTTAGTTGACAAAAAATAAATGATCCAAAAAGCAAGAAGATATTTTCAAGAAAACCCAACAGCAGCAGCAAGCACAAGAATCAAAAGGAAAAGCAAAGAGAAATGCTTTAGAAGAAAAAGAAACAAATGGAGAAAGAGACATCTCAAAACAAGTTTTGAGAATACCAATACTAAGATTGAAGAAAATTACTTAATGTTACCTTATCCACAAAGAAGGTCTCCTCCCCATTAACATCCACCTGAAGGTCACAGCCCATCTTGAATTGCTTCTTCAACATGAAAACTGCAAGAACAGGGGTGGGGGGGTGGTGTCTATGGAACAGTTATTAGGGACAAAAAAAAAAAAAAAAAAAGGGAGGGACTATAATGATGAGGATAGGAAAGGAGATGGAAGTAGAAAAGGAACCCACAAAGCCATATTCTCAGATGGGCAAAGAGACAAAGGGAGGGAGAGAACCTTTTTCTGGGTGGTCAATGGAGTGGAATGGAGAGAGGAAAAGAAGAAAATAGAAGAGGAGAAATGGTACAAGGGGAAGTCACATTTACAAAGCTTTATTGGTTAGAATTGAGAGAGAGAGAGAGAGAGAAAGAGTGGGGATGGGGAATTGAAGAATGAGAAGCAGAAGAAAAGAACAAAATAGTTGGTGGTGAGGGACCTGACATTTTTTTTCTTTTTCTTTTTTCCCCTCTGCAAATCTCCTCCTAATGTTTACTATGTTTGTGGAATATGCCCTCTGCTAAAGACCCCAAATGGCTTTGATCTTAAAGTTGTTGTTTCAGGCTCCTTTTCTCTTTGGCTCTCTCTCTCTCTCTTTCAGGCTCTCTCTCTCTCTCTCTCTCTCTCTCTCTCTCTCTCTTCTTCTTGATCAGCTGGTGGCTTCAGTGGTGAAATCCCAGTTGCTCCCACAAGAAAATAAACAGACAAGACCAGCCCACCAAGCCTCCTTAAATGCCTTTCCTTTCTCATCTGTAATTTCATGTGAGTGCCCCTATACTTCCTAGGGTCACACAAAAGAACTCTAACAAAACTTTAGAAAAAGGAAAAAGGTGAACATGTATGGAACTGTGAGTTATTTTTATTTGGCTACTCTATCTTTCAAAATTTTAATTTTATTATCTAATCGTTTAATTTATTTAATTTGAATTATTCAACTGCACCTTACTATAAAATTTAAGATAATTATTTATTTTAATAAACTTTTAATTCTGAGAATTAAATAAAATATACTAATTCAAATTTCTAAGTCAAAGTGTCGTTGACTAACTCAAATCAAATAAATTGAAAGATTTGTTAGTAAAATCAAAATTTCAAAAAATTGGTAGCCAATTTCAAATAGTTCATTGTTTAGGAAAGTTCCATACGTTTTAACTTCTAAAGTCGCAAATATCATAAAAGGGGTCCCATTACAGAATTGGGAATTGGGGGATTTATTAAAACCATTGAATTCGGAATATGGTAAAGTAGCTCCAAAATGGGGGACTTAAGGAAAAATGCTAACGGGACAATAATAGACATATTTAAACTTTACACCTCTCTCATTCTATATGTTAAAAAAATAATAAATTTTTGAATTAAAATAAATTTACAAAACTAGTAGAAAAATAATAGCGTTTGGATAAACGGAATGTAATCTTACACCAAGTTGATAGGCGTACAGATAGAAGCATCTAGAAAAATACTTTATATATACTCAATTGTAGAGTGTGCATCTTAAACCCTATATGACTCTATCTAGAGTATAATTTTTTTTTAGGATTTTAAAGTTTAAAAAGAAAAGTGATAAGACAAATAAATAATTTTGGTCTTTTAGTGTAAGATTTTTATATATATTAAATGTACAGATAGTATTGCTCAAAACTTCAAGAAAAAACTGTATAAAGACTCCTTGAATGTTAGAATTTAAAACTAGATGCCTAAACTTTAAAGTTTAACGATTAAAATCCTCTAAACATTATAAAATAGTTCAATAAAATACTCTCCTCACTAAAAGTTATCAATTGTACAGCTGCTTCACTCTATTTTTTCAATCTTGAAACTTACTTATCATAAATAGAAGGTAAAAATATAATTTTAAACTTTACAAGATTATATATGCAATACAAATGATCGAAAAAGCTGTATAATTAATAACTTCAATTGAGAAGAGTGATCTATTAAATTATTTGATAAATTAAGAGGGTCTAATTGTCAAAATTAAACATTTAGACATTTGTTGGCAGAAATGTTAAAGTTCAGGAGGTCTTTGAACATTTTGTTCAAAAACTAAAGAAAAATGCTAAAACCAAAATATAAGGGTTGTTTTGCACAAAAGCCCTTGCAAGGGTTCGTATTCACCTTATTATCCGTATAGTATTGAGATAGAAATATATAAAAAGTATTTTTGCGTTAATAAACTCGGCAAGAATATATTCAAATAAGTGACAAAATTTAAGGCCATCTAAATCTAAATATTAACTTTTCTTGTATAACTTAATAATTTTTAAGAATTAAACGTAGTGATTTTTTGTTATCTAATTAGGGAATAAGAAAATATCAAACCAAACACAATTTTTTTTTATTCCTCTGTATCCTAGAATAGTAGTTTATCTGAATAAAAATATTTATTCATTCAAATATTGTACCTTTACCAAACGCATTAGAGTTTAGATATTATTTATTGTTGTAGCTAATATCCAGGATTGTACTGAACATGATAATATGAGGGGATTACCTAGGATTAGGATTAGGATTAGGAGCAGAATTGGAAAAACAATTAATCTAATACAATGTTTGGAACTTTTCAGATTAGAAGTGGATGATGTAATAAATTCAAATTTAAACCAAAAAACCAAATTTGCAATTTAACTTTGCATTTGGGTTAAAATATTTAAATTTGATTCAAAATTTAAATTTTTAATTAAAATAAAAAATATAAAATTAAAATTAGAATTCAAAAGTTTCAAGTTTGGATTGAATTTTGAAATAAATTTAAAATTTAAATTTGAACTTATCTAAAATTTAAATTTAAAATTATAAAATTTCATATCAAATCTTAGATTTGAAAATCAAATTCAAGATCTGTACATGAATTTAAATTTTGAATTCAAAATTTGAATTAAATTTCAAATATAGTTTCAAAATTTGAAGATAAATTTGAATTTGGATTCAAAATTTTTATTCAAATCTGAAATGTAAATTCATATTTTGAATTCTATATATATTTGAATAAATTGAAAAAAGTAGAGATATTTAAGTGTGTATACATATATAAAATTAAGCTCCTATGTTTTAAAAAGTACCAAGTCATTGGTGCTTATAGGTTTTCGGCCCTTAAATTAGGAGATGTGCGGTTAGATTGATAGTGGTCCCTTAGGGTTGAGCGGGTAGTTGGTTGAATAGTATGATCTAACATGTATAAATAGTCAAAGGGACAGATTTAACGTGGAAATTTACAAACACCAAGTGTTTGGTGCTTTTAAAAGCATCTATATATATATATATATAGAGAGAGAGAGAGAAGAGAGAGAGAGAGAGAGAGAGAGAGAGAGGGAGAGAGAGAGAGAGGTGGAATTACAGAAGGAGAGGGAGGGATGCTGGGGAACTGTGGTAGTAGCAATGTCAATGGATACAGATACTCAAAATTTTATCCGAACTCGAATTTGAACAGAGCGAATTTATTGATGCTAAACGGATACATTTTCGGATACGGATATGAAAAAAATCTAACGAATTCATATTTGGGTCGGATATGAATTTTGTCTGTATCCAATCCGAACCCAAACCCGACCCACTGAATTGATTTTAAATTGTATAACATATATATAAATATTTAATGTTATGTTTGAATTTGTATTTAAAAAATTTAGATTTAATGAAATATGTTCTAAAATATGATGAAAAAAATAATTGTTTCGGATTCGGGTTCAGATTCGGATTTTGGATTTTTGGTTAGGTTAGGGTTTGGATATGGATTATTAAATTCGTTGGATTCAGATTCAAATTCGAATTTCGGATTTGGTAGTCAAGTTTCGGATTCGAGTTTTTAAAAATCCACCTTGAATCCGACCCGTTGACATCCCAAGGTGGTAGGGTGCTTGGTCGCGAGGTACCCGAGTCGTTTAATCCTGAGTAATCCCGATATTGACTCTCTTTTTTTACCTTAAAATACAACATAATTTCTAGTGTCATAAAAAATGTACACAAAGTTTGCGCATATTCCCATGCAACTTCTGTCTATAAAGTAGGTGATTAACTTGGAAGATGGATGGAGTGTATGATTTAAAGAGCGCAACTATAATGAAAAGCTCCTCAACAAGTTCTTGTTGAGATAGTTTGATGAGTCATATAATTCACCCCACACACGAATTATAAATATTTGTTTTAATCTAAAAGTTTTTCATCTAAATTTTAATATTATATTGAACAGTAAATTTTGAAAATGTCTCAATAAATTTTAGTAAGAAGCTCCTCTTTCAAGGTTTTTTTTTTTCCTTGATTTAACGCCGACTTTGGAGTGTACGGGCAATATTGTTTTTATGAATAAGGTGAAAAATGTATGGAGACCCCTCAACTATAGTCCATTTCTAAATGTACTCGTTAATTATATATTTTTTTGACTGATATTCTTTTGATATAAATCTCTCAATTACTTTTATTTCAGGCCCCATCAACTTCTTTTTTATTTAATTTTGAATTTTTATATTTCCTTAAGTCAAAAACTTTATCAAATTAATAACTTAATTTGTTAGTAATTAATTATTCATTATTTCTTCTTTATTTACTAAAAGCAATTAAGATTATTAAAATTGACAAAACATTTAAGTTTTTTATGAAATTACTTAATTCTAAAAATTTAAAAGAATTTCAATTTTAAAAAAAAGAAGAAGTTGAGGGTCCATTACCAAATGACATATAGTTACCCAGGAATGGTTCCAACTAATGGGTACATCAAAGCAATAAATTCGAAACAAAAGATGCACTAGAGCATTATTTTTATGATCAGTGATTATTCTATTTAAGTCACGCATTTACCGGATGTATACTAGATGATTCAAATGCTTTGGGTTAATTGCACCATTTGTTTCCAATTTTTTTAGCTTAGTCCCGACATTTTTATTAATTACACAATTGGTCCCTAGCATGGCTGAATTATAGAAAATTCTCTTATAAATACCCGTTTTTTCACTCTTTCTTTAACTTTCAAAAATTTACATTTTACCCTCTCAACATTTTAAGTTGTTGCATTTAGCCTCCCTCCGTGAGGATTCTATCACTATTCCGTCAGTTTCTTATAATTTATACCGAAAATATCCTTCAAAATGACAGAAATATTAAAAAATTATTTTTTTCTTATAGAAGAAGTAAAGGTAATTTCGTCATTTTGCCCTCTCCATTAACGTCATACCTTTCTGAAATTTTTTTTAAAATTTTAAGGGGGCAAAATATAGATTTAGAAAAATCAAAAAGGAAAAGTGAAAAAGTGAGTATTTACAGTAGGATTTTTGTAATTTAGCCCCCTAACATTAATCTATTTTTTCATTTTGTTTCTTTTTTCATATACGCCTTCATTGTGTCAAGCCCAATCTCACCACCCTTAATATTATCCTCCACATGTACATACGACCAATCTCAGCCTCGCACACTAACTACTACCTATTTTGGAGCATCCGAGCGTACCATTAAACTCTTTTGAAAATTTTAAAAAATTACTAAAATTGATCAGAAGCTACCAAATCATAACCATGATCTATATAAATGGGAAAATTTTCTCAGTACCCTTCTAAAACCATCTAATTTCATAGAAACCCCTCTAAAAATTGAAATATCATGTATACCCTTCCAAATTTAAAAAACTTTCAAAAATAACCCTACCATCAAGTGCCCGTCCAAACTGAAGTTAATAATATTCAAATTCCAACTTTGCCCCTCTTACACTTTCAATGATCATACTAATTTTATTTTATAAATACCCTCTATTTGATTTCGGATTTATATTTAAATTCGAATTGAAATTCTAAATTTGTATTTCATTTCAAATTCAAATTTACATTTTGAATTCTGATTCTAATTTAATTTCAAACTTTGATTTCAAATTTTGAATTTCAAAATGTGAATTTGAATTTGAAGTTTAAATTAAAATATTTGAATTGAAATAAATTCTTAAATTAAGCTTAAATTTTGAGTTCAAATTGAAAATTTAAAATCAAAACTTTCAATTTGATTTTACATTCAAATTTAGATTTTAAATTTAAATTTCAGTTTCAAAATTTTGATTTTAAATGCAAATTCAAATATCAAAATCAAGATAAAAAATCTAAGTTTGAATTCAAAATTTAGATTCAATTTAAAATTCAAATTTAAAATTTAAATTTAAATTCAAAATTTTAATTTAGCTTTAAATCAAAATTGTAGCTTTGAATTCAAATTCAAAATTCTAATTTCTGGTTAGTTTAAAATTTTAATTTTAATATTAATTTTGAATTTATATTTAAAATTTAAAATTTAAAATTTTTATTTTTGGTGACTAAAATAAAAATTGTGCAAAGTTTAGGGACCAAAATTGATATGTAAAAGAATGCCATGTGGGCGCTGACATGGTGATTTCGTTAATTTTAACTTCTTTTTTAACTGCTCGCGCTTAATTGAAATAAAATTAAAAGATTGGGAACTTCATTTCCAAAAAAAAGGTTGGGGATCAAAGTAAAAAACGGTGTAAAAGTTGGGGACCAATGGTGTAATTAACCCAATTGTAAAGTAATAAAAAGTTTTAATTTGACTACTTAAGTAGAAAAAGTTTGTGGTTTTGATTATACATTATAACTAAGAGCGATACATTAGTATAAAATCTCACATCAGATTAAAAAATTAGTTGTTTATGAGAAGATCCACTATATAAATTTTTATAATCAATGGACACTGCGTGAACTAATAATAGTTTAAGATAACAAATTGAGAACATAAATTTTAATTAATAAAATTTTTATAAAGTAAGATAATTATTCCATCAACTTTAGTATCTTTAACTAATTTTCATTTGAAAATAACATAATTTATTTAATAGCTAATTAACCTATTAATTGAATTTCTATTTTACTGACTAAAATATTTGAAATCAAATAAACAAAATTTTAATGGATAAAAAAAAAGAAAAAAGAGTTATCATTCATTTATATGCCCCTCACCAGTTTTCAATTTGCGTAGGGGTAATTTTAATGTTTCAAATTAAGTAGGGGTGTTTATGATAATTTTAAACTTTTTAGGGGTGTGAATGAAATTGTTTCTCTAAACAAGTAGGGAACAAATTAAGGGTAAAATGGTAATTTCATATTTTGAAGTAAAATAAAAAAAGACAAAGTTGACGGAAGTTGACAAAAAGGTAACGGTGAGGGCATTTATAAAAAAAATATTGTATTTAGAGGGGTATTTTTAAAATTTTAAAAATTTAAAGGGTATTTATGATATTTCATTAGTTTCTAAGGTAACCCTATATAAATAGATAGAACTTTATAGATGTTGACGCGACATGTTATGTCAAAATTACTAAAAAATTGGATGGATGAGACCTAACTACAACAATGTTTAAAGGTTAAGGATCTAATAGGCACACAGAAAAAAAAAAAAGAA